>JADKLZ010011537.1:0-20761 GCA_021533235.1 Biomphalaria straminea | reverse complement strand
TGAATGTTCTATATTAATTGTGCATGAGTGAATGTTCTATATTAATTGCACAAGAGTGAATGTTCTATATTAATTATGCAAGAGTGAATTTTCTATATCAATTCAGCAAGAGTAAATGTTCTCTATCAATTGGGCAAGAGTGAATGTTCTCTATCAATTGTGTATTTCATAAAGAAAACAGCAAGTTTAAAAACATGTTTTTAAGTTAATCCCTTTTGACTCCCAGTAACAGTATTTGTCATTAGAGTGTGTTCTAGTTATTTCCCCTCACTTGGATCCATGTCCATCCTGCCATCTTTTCTTCATGTTTTACTTATCTCCTCCCCGTTTGCTTTTGTCTCTCTAACCTCAGCCTTAAGGCTTCCAGTGCAAAGTCTGTTTTGCAATATTTTCTGGGCATTGGACATACAATGTAAAGAATGTCAGAAAATATTAGATTTTAAAACATAATGACTCTTTAATAATTGGTTAACTGTACAAAAAAAAAATAAAGGAATCAGAAATAATTTCACAGATCTAAGAATATAGTGTCATTAAGCAAAACTTCTGCATGACATTTCATTTGTTAGTTGTCCTTAAATAGTTATAACTTCTGGATGGATCTGTGGGGAAGAGGTTCTGGCACTGAGTCATTAATCTTTTTACAGCCTGAAAAGACACAACTATTATTAGACTCACCTAAATATATTGATGCAATTAAAAACTAAAACATTGAAAAATTTATAAAATGTTATGGGTATAATCATAGCATCAAAATGTTCATCATGTGTATATGAGATCTTGAGTGATGTACTGTAGCAAACAAAGTTTTGTAATTTTACAAGTTGAGACTAGAAAGTAAAGTTCCCCTTGCAATCTATAAAGCAGATGATGTTAAAGTCATCTGTTCTTAGCCAATGGTTAATGAGCAGGATGTCGTGGCCAGCACAACCACCAACCAACTTTACTTTCCCCAACAAAAATCAGGTATCCAATTGAGTTGGGTGGATTCAGGGGCGCCCTAAAAATCACGAAATTCAAAACTCAATATTCACAGAGATTCAAACCCAGGACCTCAGGTTCAGAAGTCAAGCGCTTAACCAGTTAGGACTGAGCAGTATTTTTTGTTTTGCTTTCAATGATTATTATATCCAAACACTCATGTTTCTTTATTAAAGAAATTCATAACTAACAAGGCTAGACTTATTTTTCATCTAATATATAGACAATACTTTGTCTATAAATGTGTGTTTTCATGTTTCAACATCCACAATAATTATGTCTTCAAACATTAAATTTGTTTAAAAGTTTGTTAGTGCAGTAGAGTGATCAACCCTTACCTGAATATATTTTCTTTGTGTCTCGTCATTAAGCACATGAGCAACATAGCGAGATGAAATCTTTTCTCGACCAGTACGAGCATGAATGCCAACCATAGTTACACCAATGGGCCAGGGTGCATTGCCAATGGCCATTTCTAAATAAGAATCATTGGCCTAAAGGAAATGCATGAATAATAGTAGGTCAAATTTAGGTACAACACAGTGGAGGCATATGAAAATTAGATAAAGGAAATTATTTTGACTTAAAAATTTATGTAAAATAAATTTGATTTCAAATCCACAATAAAATGATTTGCTGAAAATAACAATACATTCAAACACTATAGTAAACAGTTTGATTATTGAAGGAAAATAAAATACCTTAATGTAATTGCGATCCATCATATGTTGAACTATTTCTACAATACTGCCCAGTAAGCCTTCATCTACATCCTAATGGATACAAATAGCCAAAGAAAAATCTTAATGATGTCCCTTTAATAACAAAAATATAGTTACTGATAAACTGTTTAATCCTAATAAATAAATATCAGAGGTTTATAGGTTTAATCTTAGTGGTGATCTGAAGATGAAGTGTAAACCAACCCAACTGCTCATTTCATATCAGCAAAATTGATAAGTCAATAAAATTGTGAAAATTTAAAATGAACCAGAATTTGGCACAGAGGTAAATACTTACCATAACCATTAGCTTACATGCCCTACTTGTTAAAACCAATACTTTTAACATTTTAAGTAGACAAAAAAAAAAAAGTTAATTGTACAATTGTTAGCACTTTCAAAAGGTGAACATCATACACTGCTTTTCAACAAGCGTAGGCAGTTACTACAATATTATTGACAAGTTTGCTTTAATGTATGTGTGTATGTGTCCTCAGTCCAGTTGAATATGTTCTCACTTGTTCAAGTAGGATTCAGTGGCTCTTCGTATAATATACTTCAGAATAAATAAAGCACAAAACAATCAAGGAATAAAATTCTATATACTTTAATCAATAAATTTACATTCTTGATAGGTAGTGTGACAAGTCAAAAACTCGCTGTCAGATTCGCTCACTTTTATCACAGCATTAATTATTATTTATCTTTATTTATTCATTCTATTTTAATCATTCCCCCTTTCTATGCAATATTTCTTCACAAAACCGCACCTTTTTCCTATTTACGCTAAACAAAGTCTAGCGCATGGACCATGACTGTCGCCACTCCTCGCTTATCTCCCCTTGACCGGGGAAGAGATCAAACAGGCATTCGCCTTGAGGGCCGGACGCCCAGCCCTCTCAGTTGATACCATATGGGCAGGAATGTAATTAATTACTCCTCCCGCCCCAGCACGTGTCTCTCCCTGATCAAATAGATCATTCGACGCCACACGTCTATCGACCCTCCAAGGTGTGTCCGCACATCTCAGGCCTCTTTCCAATATGTGAAATATTCGTCTCGAGCCGACCACGTGAGAGACAATCCCTATCTTGTCACATTTCCTGTATCCGCTCTCACCTCTGACCTTTATAAGCTAATCTATTTCAAAGTAGACGCTAGCTCATTTTCATTTCACTCTCCCGCTGGCACTTGCCACATGAGCCTGGACTACTTCTTTGTTAATTCTCTTAGAGGAATATTTGGTGGTGAGTTAGCCGATCGTAAAACACAGTTCCATATATCTAGCTTGTGTGTATATTTCATTTTGGATATTAGCCTGTGTATTTTATTTAGTTCATTTATATTTTAATTTGTGCATTGTGTATTTCTCACTGTCGTAAGTAGGAAACTTAAACATTGCATATGTATATATTTATATGTTACATTTACCTACTTCGGCAATATTATTGTCACGTTGCTCAATTCATAGTTGACGCAACATTGTACATTAATGTACATCTTAGTTTATTTCTTTCTCTCGGCCGAGCGCCTTGATAATTTTTGAAGAGATATATGGATTATCTTCCCCTTTTAATCATTTTGCTTTTGCAAGAGTTGTTCCCTCCCCTTGAACGGACAATCATTGTTCACGTCATGGCCCCGGCCGTGTTTGCACAATAGCGTCACGGTCATTGACCACCAGCGTCCAATTCTCCCCTCTTTTACCCCCCCCCCCTTTGCTCTTTCTACTTGTATTTTATTGAGATTCTTATTTTTCCTTTCATGTACATTTATATTACTTTTTCCCCTCTTATGTACATTTTATGATTACTATCAGCCCTCTATTTTTCCGATCCCATTTGTCATCATTTTCCCCATTGTGCACTAAAGCAATTTTATCAATCTGACGTATGCACCTCAGTCGAGGGCATCGATAAGATGCATGAGAGACATGTCCTAACTTGTCTTTATTTATCCGCAGCCTCCCTCAGGTGTCTGCCTATTTACTACCTACTAGGACCTGCCTAGCTGCCTATTTGCTACCTACTAGGACCTGCCTACTTGCCTATGTGTATTGACACTAGGGGTGTACCGGATAGTCGCTCCGGCTCCGGCCGAATATTCGGCACTTTTTCACTATCCGGCACTATTCGGCTCCGGTCGAATATCACTACCGGATAGTAAACCGGATAGTAAAAACTACAGCGTAGTACCTGTATTTCTTTTAATATTGTTAGGCGCCTCCGGAGGTAACACTTAAATATCGAAACAACACAGGCGAAAGACAAACAATATAAGGGTGTCGACGCTGATAAACGATGTCCAACAAGAAGTTTTAACTAAATCTCCATGTTGATAAAAATATACAAATATTCACCAAGTGGACACGATTAAATAATGTCAGTTCTGAAATACATTTACTTTTTTGTTTCAAATAAAAGAATTTGCTTTTTAAAACAATAAACAATGGCTATGCACCAAATCTTATTTAGTACAAAGACAAGGCGTGTTAATCTAAATAGAAATAAAACTGTACATTGTAAGATCACATAGCAGCGATGTCTGGCCATTTTAAAAGCATGTTTTGACCTTTGAGTGTTCTAGTAAACGTGTAATATTCATTAACTACATCACGCTGATAATCTGTCTAGATGTGCGGGTATATCTGCAGAGGTAGAGCTGAGGAACCCCACCTCCTTTTGTTTGTTTAGTCCATAACATTGAGATTACAATAGGCAGCTGACCACATTAAGCCAGATGTCAACGTGTTGACACTGTCTAGAGGTCTATCTTAAGAGGGAACTAAGTTTGTTTACTTGGAGAAGAATTTTTATTAGGGGGCGGGACTACAAGCCATCTTTCTAAAAGGTTAATCAGGTTTGGGTTTGTTTATTATGAGATAGGTTCAATCAAAGGGTCAAAGGACCACAAGCCACACCTTTTATACTATTGGCCGGGTAATAAGTTTGTTTACTTTGAGTTAAGTCTCAATTAGGAGGCTGGACTACAAGCCAAACAGACACTGACCAGTGGTATCTTTAAGGGAGGGCTCAACACCCTTAACTTCTTATTTGTTTAACCCATGACAATGTATTGACAGACATTGACCATACTTAAGCCAGAATGGATTAACGCAAATTGTTAAGACATATTGACATTGTCTATAGGTCAACAGATGACACTAAGTTTGTTTACTTGGAGAGAAATGTATGGGTGTATGTAGTTTTTTCCTAGTCTTAAAACCTTTAGAAAGAAAGCTAATTTCATTGCTTAATCCTATTGACTTAATATATAGGGCCTAAAGGTAAACCTTACAGTAAAATTTAACATCACAGAAAATAAATTGATCGCAGAAAATAAATTGATCTAAAGCACCATAATATGCTGGAATGTTAAGAAACACTTGACCTCTGTAACTAGTGTACGGATAATTTAGCCTATCTATTTGCTTGACTGACCATGCCAATGTGTTATCTTTTTTTTTTGCTGCACACTAAACACTATTGCGTATGCCCAAAAAAAAAAGCGTGAAGGTCAATACAATCATCTATACACACTACACACTACACTAGGACAACATGTGTAGGTTCACTATGTCTATCTGTGTTTAGGTTGTTACAATCAATCGAACACAAAATCATTTATGTTTCTTTTTTGGTAGGTAGGGTGTGGATGAGTTTTCATCTATATTTGGTTTCCTAATGCTCTTTGATATATTTATCAGTATATCTAAACATCAATAATGTAGGTGTAATGGATGTTTCTGCAGTTAATAAAATATCTTTTGCCGCAAACGGATTAATAAATATATGACCTAATACGCTTCAGATTCCAACTATAAACTAATAGCTATCAGTATTACGTTCTTGAAGCCAGAACCAGAAACAGTCTTTGGACTTAAAAAATACAAGTCTGATGAACGAATGTTGGTCGAAATTCTTGAACACATACATTCAACCACCATACAAGCCAGATGAGAGATTTACATTAGTAACTAGTAAAATATATACTGACATATTTTACAGTGACCCTCCAACACACAACCTATATGGTTGGTGGCTTCGTACATACACACAGACACGCTCATGCTATTCATGATGATGCTACACAGATTAATTTTTGTTTACAAATACTATTAATCTTTAATAAATCAATCAGTAACAGTTTAAAACAATAAGGTATATAAAAGGAAGAAAAATAATAGCAACAAATGTAGGTATGTTATATAACAGTTTCGTAAAATGTTCAGCAATACAAGTTATTTACAAGATCCTTAGGTATTCGGTTCCGGCTCCGGCCGAATATCAAATTTTATTATCCGGTCATATCCGGCTCCGGCCGGATATCAAAAAGTACTATCCGGTACACCCCAAATTGACACATCTGCCTATTTGCATCGAGTTCCATCTACCTACTTGGCGCTAACCTATACTACACTCGCCTATTTGGTACTAATCAGTATCGCTTGCTCACTTGGATCCACTACGAGTATCACGTACTATTAAGTGCTTTTCAGCGCTGAAAGTCACTACTCATCGTCCACTTGGCGCTATCGGCTCAAGCCTGCCTATTTGACAGTCCGCCTGTCAGCCTCTTAGGTACGACGTCCCTATAGATCCGCTCTGTGCGAGACGTCATAGCTCCGCCAACTCACTGGACTTATCCTGCCCGACGCTGCCCACGGCAGATCCGCTCTGCCCGCAGTACACTTGTGCCCACGGTAACCGGCCACCCGCCTTACTGTGCCCACCACAGATATTGGAACTTTTGGACTGAACCTCCACAAGGACTATATCATCCGCGTCCCTCTACCCGCTAGACACGCCACTTCAAGCCAGGATACAGACAACTACGATTCATCCAAGACAGAAAGAGCTAAGTACCAAGGACAAAGTGACATATTCTCTCATTACGTGCATAAGTGATGATCAAACATAACACTGTTTAGAGTTAGATACAAACCCTCCCCCTTTTATTATTCTATGTAAATATTTATGTAAATAAATATTCTTTATATTTTTATCAATTTGTATCTCTCTTAATTGCTTGTCTAGTTGCGTGTCTGCTCCCGATTTGTCTGCTGATGGGTCAGTGTGTGATATACTCAAAAATAATCATCCCCTAGACACCAAAACAAGCTAAATTCACATCACGCGTGGCGACCCGTCACAGGTAGTCAAGTGGTTTTTTAGTAGTTTAGCATACAGAATCTTTACTCTTCTACTAGACTGTGTCTCTTTTACAGTCCATACTAAGCCAAGTCTTTAGTAAATCGATCTAGAAATGGAAATGCCTGTACTTTTTCCATACTTATTACTATAGTAAGTTATGTGTATCCGAAGATTATGTAAAAAGTACTATTTTAAAGATGCCAAATAAGTCATGTGACCTTGATCCCATTCCTACTTCATTGCTCCTTGAATGTTTAGATGAGCTTGTACCCACAATTACTAACATTGTGAACTCTTCACTGACTTCAGGCATTATACCACAGCAATTTAAGCATGCACTTGTCAGGCCCTTATTGAAGAAATCCAGTCTTGACCCGGTATGTCTAAAAAACTATCGCCCAGTATCAAATCTCCCCTTCCTGTCAAAGCTTCTGGAGCGCATCATGTTAGCGCAAATTCTTTCTCATCTTGAACAGTACTGTCTCTTGGAAGAATTTCAATCTGCATATAGGAAGTGCCATAGCACAGAGATAGCAGTGGTCAGGGTACTAAACGACTTACTTCACAATTCCGACATAGACCACATATCAATTCTTACCATGCTGGACTTGTCCGCAGCTTTTGATACGCTTGACCATGAAATTATGATGGCCAGATTCTCTGCCACTTTTAGTTTAGCAGGAATTGTCCTAAAGTGGCTTGGATCCTACCTGACTGAAAACCCAGAGTGATGAATGAAGACAAGACAGAAATAATTAAGATTGGCACTCGGAACAACGTCTCAAAAGTCAAGAGCACAGATTCTCTTTTTATCACGAACTGCCAGGTTTCTTATGTCCATGTAGTGCGGAATCTTGGAGTTTTCTTTGACTCAACACTATCTTTTGACCCACACATAAGACAGCTCTGCAAGGGTCTTTATCTACAGCTGCGCAGATTAGGCCAGATCCAACCATATCTAACAACATAGTCAACAAAAACGCTAACTGTGGCATTCATACTCTCCCGCCTTGACTATTGCAACACCGTACTAGCAGGTATACCTGATGACAAAATAGCCAAGCTGCAACGTATTCAGAACAACGCTGCACGAATAGTTCTTAAAAAAACAAGACGAGATTCTGCTACTATGCTCTTGCCCACGCTCCATTGGCTTCCCGTGAAAGCAAGAATCGATTACAAGGTCGCCACACTTTGTCATCAGTGTATATACAACAATGAGATGCCCTTGTACCTTAGCGAACTAATTACCCCATATGTCCCTCAAAGAGCCCTATGCTCAATGGACTCAACGCTTTTAGTGGTGCCACGTTTCTCCCTAAAAAGCTACGGTCTGCAGGCTTTTTCAGTTCACGGACCAAAGGTTTGGAACTCACTCCCTAGTGATCTCAGACAGACAACATGCTTCACCACTTTTAAGAAGAACATTAAGACTTATCTGTTTAGAACTTTTATAGATTAGTTTGTCATTTAGTATGTTTGTGTTTGTAATGTTTTTACAGCGCCTTGAGCCTACATTTTTGTTTGTTAACAGCGCTTTATAAATAAAATTATTATTATTATTATTTCCATTTTCCCTTCTGTGACAATCATGAGTACTCATTTCCAGATTTACAAAAGAAACAAGATCACTTTTACAAACAAACAAAAACTGTTTTTTTTTTTTTATTTCAGATTAACAACATAAAAACAGTGGTAACTCTGTAAATTAAATGAAAGGGTTTGTACCAATAAAATTATCTTATATTATCTTAACAATTTAATGTATACATGACTGTTAACAAACCAAGATCAAGGCTTTATTAAAATAGAGGAGTAAAGCTATTTTTTTTTTATAGAAATGGAGGAAAAAGATTTTAATTTCATCATACTCAATATAAATTTTGAGCATATGTATCTTAATGTTCTTCAGAGGTGTAAAACACGAGCATTGTCTGAGATGAATTGGACGCAGGTTCTATACACTGAGATGTATATAGGAAAAAGCTTCATGCCATTAATAAAACCATTCTACTGTTATAAGAGCAGAACCCTAAGAGCACATATATGCTTTTTTTATGAGAAAATATGTTGAATATGTCAGAAAAAAATGCAAAAATAAAATTTTATTTCAAACAGTAAAAGTAATTTGTTTTTTTAAAAGTGTGTTTGCAACCATCGGTGTCAGAAATAGTTTCTTGGCATTTTTTACATATAACAATAAGGTGTTAGTAATCATCAATGACTGCATCACAAGTGTATGTAAGAACACGTTAACATAAAACTAGCCAGTCAATTTGATTCTGACTTAATGTTATATAGCAATAGTTCTAGATATAAGACACTTTAACCATCAACACCATGTATTTTGACAAAAATAATTAGGGCTGTTATCAGTGGCGTAGCTAGGACTTTGACATTGTTTGGGGGCCCAGGAGGGCTTGACCTCTTTGGGAGCCCCTGCATTTTGGGTAATATTTAATGTAAAAAAACCACACTCATCTGGATCCCCCCACTCTGGCTAGTCTACAAGACTACCAAATGCTTTTAGTCCATGTGTAATGCACTAATGACAAACACCAAAAACATGTGAGCAATATCAAGTTATAACATACCTTGTACTTTAATTTTCTGAATAGAGGCTTGAGATAGGAAACTGTCTGTGAGTGTGTGGCGCTGGCCATTTTACCTTTAATTGTTCTCTTGTCTTCTTCTGGTCTTGTGTTCAGCTGCTCACCCCACTTTTTAAGGACAAACTAATTAAAAGAAAGCATGATTTATAGGCTTATATGAGCAATTGTTTTCTACAAATATGGTATCAAGTTAAATTTTTTTTTAATAGTACACAAACGCATATATGAACAATAAAATAATGAAAACAAACAAAAAAAAATCAAACCTTGAAAAACCTTAAAACAATTTCATGGTCTTTATCTTTATCACCTTGACCTAGTTCTTGTCTCATTCTCTACAAATGAACCAGCATATGAAAAATGAATATAAAAATTCAACATTTCCAAAAACAAAAAAAAAATAATAATGACAACAATTTTTAGCATTAAATTAACTTTTTTAACATTTTTATGTAAAAAAAAAAAAAAAAGTTTTAAATATTTAATAAAAAAAAAATAGAAGACTATTAAAAAAAAAAAAAAAAAAGAGTAGTATTCCATATGGGGAAAAAATATAGGGGGGGATTACATGAACTAGATTTAGTAACAGGCACTCACAGAGACGTCTTCAAGAGTTGTCCCATCATCCTTAACAGATACATCATTGGATTTGTTTTGATCTTCTTCACCAGTCGATTGAATGATTTCATTCAGATAATCCTGATCCACTTTTTCCATAGCTGCTTGGAAGTCATTGGAATAACCTTCATTCTGTGTAATAACAAATTAGTAGTTTGAATATGCTCACTAACAGTAAAATAAAGCCAACAAATGTTTTACACAAGAAAATTAGTGAAATTTCAAACCTTGATGTCCGGCTCCGAGGTTTCTAGTTTCTTCAATCTTTTATATGCATCGAAATCATCCTCACCAAACAACCGGATGGGTTCATTACGTTCTCTGAGCTTTCTAATTACCTAGTGCAAAGATAACATTTTTAAAGAGTTCATACATTAAACAAACTCCTAAAAAAACAACAACTCCCAAACAAATAACAATAATTACTTTAATAAAAGTAATAAATAAACAATACATACATCTAAGAAGAATTAATATATTTAATCAACATTAAATAAATAACTTGACATTGCATGCAATATTTCTTCAGCATATAGTGCAGAATTGTGTTATTATGTCTAAAATAGAAATAGATAATTAACACACACAAGCAATGAGCTTTGATAATTACCTCTTTCCTTGGTAATTGGGAGTGTCTGTCTGACTTCACTTCACCATTGACTTTAAGTCTGTCTTCACCATCAGCTGCCTATAAAAAACAGACACTAAGTATATAATATGGTAAAAAGTATAAAATTATATATAAATAGAAAGAAATGTTTGGGTTAAAAATCTAAATAAGAAATTCTTCAATTTAACTGCCCAATTGAAAGATTTCACTCAACCATTGTAATACAAAGCTTTCATCAACTCACTTCATTTTCCCAATCTTGGATCAAGTTAAAACTTTGCCAAATTATTCATTACACATGACAAGACATGAATCAATCAAAAATTAAACAATTAGTTATTTAATTGTTGGTGATTACGTTTTGTCATGTTTTCTCTCCCACTTTCCATTCTCAGATCAAGTTGAAATTTGGCGTAATTAATCAATTAACAATACACAAATCAATCCAAAACTTAACCAATTAGTTAATCTTTTTCTGAAGCTGGGGTCCTGGGTTCGAATCTCGGTAAAGGCTATGAGTCCACCCAGCTCTAATGGGTACCTGACATTAGTTGGGAAAAGTAAAGACGGTTGGTGGTTGTGCTGGCCACATGACACCCTCGTTAACCGTAGGCCACAGAATCAGATGACCTTTACATCATCGCCCTATAGATCACAAGGTCTGGCAGGGGAACTTTACTTTCAATCATTTTGTACTAATAAATTAATTTTGTTTTGTATATCCTAAAGGGAGACAGACCTCATAATTTTCAGATAAATTACAGTATTTTACTTTTTTCCCCCTTAGATAAGCTTTGTTTTTAAAAAGTATTCTTGTTTTCTTTTGTAGCTCTCATGGGAATGTGATATTATGCTCGATTCTAATATGGTGAAATATTATAAAGGTGTCCTGAGGAGTTGAGCGTCTTTCAATGTAGATTTGTACAATAACAATAAAAATATTATAATGTTCCAAAGTCTGCATAGAATCTTCTTATCAATAAACTCACAAAACCAGTCACTCACCTGAGCAGTATTATCTGACTTGACTATACTGCTTTGTTTCTTCCAATACTCTTCAGCTTGTTTAGTTGCCAACTCTGCTCGCTTAAAGTATTTCTTTTTTGGATCCTAAAGAAAAATTGTTTTACTTATAGTTATCATGATAAGTGCTAGTAAGGTGACTTTGTGGTAAAAGATTTTTTTAAGAAGAAAAGGGAGGACAGAAAAGGTGGGGTGAACAGGTTGTGCATGCACAGATCTATATGTTGATTGAATCTTGATAGCGATTAGATTTAGTCTAGAAAATGAAGAATGCAGGAGTGGCTGAGTGGCAGGTTGGTACCATTCAGTTAGCTGCTACACCAACATGACTTTTTTTTTAAAGTTCATTAGTAGAAAATTAATTATTTTGGAGCTTTAAAAAAGTCGAATGCAAAAAAAAAAAAAAAAAGAATCCCTGATTCCTGTATTCGTTTTAATAGAAAAAATATTGAAGCACTATCATCTAGATATAGATAACTTATACAGGAATAGATCTAGAGTCTAGCTAGACATTACATTACCTTTCTCTATATTCTAGATCTAATTTAGTATAATCTAGATCAACAACATCTAGATCTAGATTCTTAGTCTTAGATCAAGGATGAAGGTAGACCTATGAAAGTTTGGAGTACGTCTACATTTGCAATGACTCGAGATCTACACTGGGCACGACATGGCCTAAATTGTGCAGATGTGCCAAAGCTCAAAACTAAGAGATCTACATTTAATTTATGTAAATTTAAAATTAGTCTAATATTAAGATCTTTTTACATCTAAAATCATGCAATTAGTCATGCATATTAACCAATGACCTAAACTCTGACAAGTCATTGGTTTTCCTGGCTAGCTCAGGCAACTCATTCCATGCTCTAATAGCGCTAGGGAAGAAGGAGCTTTTGTACAAATTTGTCCTAGCATATGGGATGAGGAATGTGCCTTTATCTTTGTTTCTTTCTGAGTATTTTATTAAATTTTGTTAATTTTTGTATTTGAAGATTATGGTTCAGTGTTTTATACATAATTGCTACTTTATTTTTGAGTCTTCTATCCTGAAAGCTTTCTAAATTTAGTGATTTTACTAAAGGTGTTACCTCTAGTTTAGTCAAATATGAATATTCATTTGTTATGAATCTCACTGCAGCCTCTACTTTGTGTCTGTTCCAGTTTCTTAATGTTTTCTTGAGTTGAAAGGAACAGTTATATTCTATTAATTTTAATTAATAACTATTAATACTATTATTAATATACTAGATTATTAGTATTATAATTATTCATATTGGGCATATTGGCCTAACCAAGGTTAAAAAACATTTTAGTTTTATGTTCTTATTTGATTTATAAAAATTTCTAGTAACTGATTAGTCTTAAGTATTCGATCTATATAGACGACAGTCGCAATGGTTTGTGGAGGATTTTGACTAGGCTGGGGTGCCCACCTACGTAATTATCCATTCTCAAGCAGTTTCACTTTGGACAAAGAGGCCAGATCAGACACAATGGTGCTCTTTCTGATCACTTCCCAATAGAAAATGGCGTGAAGCAGGGCTGTGTACTTACTCTATTCGCTATCTTCTTTGGCGTAATGCTGGGTCAAATGAGGCAGCGATTGCATGAAGGCATCTACATCCGGTTTCGTTCTGACGGCAACGTGTTTAATCTCCGACGTCTACCATCTCACACAAAAACAAAGGAAATGGTCATAACGGAGCTTCTCTATGCCGATGATTGCGCCCTGCTAGCTCACAATGAAAATGACCTCCAGAATGCGGTAAACGAATTTGCCTACGCTGCCCCCTCTTTCAGTCTATCTATAAACCTCGGGAAAACAGAAGTCATGTTCCAGAAGTCACCCAATGAAACATACTCAGCCCCAAGGATCACAGTAAACGGGCAGCCCCTTAACGTGGTAGACCACTTCACATATCTTGGTAGCATAGTGTCAAATGACGCCTCAAATGACGCCAGGGCCAGTAGCGCTTTTGGACGCCTTCAGACGAGAGCTTGGAAGAACAAATCGCTCCACCTACCTACAAAAATAAATGTCTACCAGGCGGTGGTTCTCTAAACCCTTCTTTATGGCTCTGAGACATGGACACTATATAGAAAACAGCTAAGACTTCTTGAGCGCTTTCACCAAAGGTGCTTGCGCTCCATTATGGACATACGATGGCAGGACCGCACTACAAACAGTGACATCCTTGCGAACGCCGGTATGGACAGTATAGAGGGACTTCTTATGGTCCGACAGCTACCCTGGGCAGGGAACGTATCCCATATGGGAGACGAACGTATGCCAAAGGCAGTCTTTTTTGGTGAGCTAAAAGGTGGTCGACGTAACAGAGGCGCCCCACAGAAACGCTTCAAAGACCAGCTTAGGCGTCAACTTTCCTTGGCTGACATAGAAGAGAGCACCTGGCTGCATGCGGCGTCGGAACGATTGTTAGGTACTCAATTCTTAATTATACTTATTTAGCGACGCACTTTAAAAGACGCATAGTGAACGGGACTAGTGACGTTTGGGATATGTTGGGTTAGAGACTAAGAAATCAGTTAGCGCTAGGATCTCTTTGGGTGTAGACGTGTTTTATTCTTACTAGGAATACTGAGACATTCGACTGTGGCCTATTTCGTTATTAAAAGATTATTTAAACTGTTCATTGATTCTCATCAATTCTGTTCACTAGTTAAATCGATGTGTCTTGTTGTATGTCTGCATTGGATAATTAACTGCATTGAATACACCCAAACACTAAAACTCAAACGCCTGCTGAGTAATTGAAGTTAACTCCAGTACAGACTGAAGGCAAGCCTAACATCACTAGTTAAATCGATGTGTCTTGTTGTATGTCTGCATTGGATAATTAACTGCATTGAATACACCCGAACACTAAAACTCAAACGCCTGCTGAGTAATTGAAGTTAACTCCAGTAAAGACTGAAGGCAAGCCTAACATCACACGAGACAGCTGGAGGTCGCGGGATACACATTTGAGACGAAAAGAAAATCTGCCGCCGAGGACAAACGCAGACGACGAAAAGAAAATCTAAACCGACCACCTGCGGACAATGGTTTTGCTTGCCCTGGATGTGGCAAAATATGTAGGTCACAGCTAGGACTGCACAGCCACGGGAAACACTGTATTCCTTACTAATCTTCGGATTCGAAGACAAGCCTATTATTATATAGACGATAGTGTATAGTCTAACTAGTAGGCCTATACTATAGGTATAGGCAGCCTATTAGTTACTATTACTATTAGATCTAGATACTACTGCCTTAGTCTATAGACTAGTATAAGTATAGTATAATATAAATCATGATATAGATAGATCTCTACTAGATATCTATCATTAGTATCATCTATCTAATCTAAGACTTAATAAGACTTAAGCCAGTTAAGCTTAGTCAGTTAGTGAATGACTCTTTTCAGACTCTTTTGACTTATATTAAGTATAAAAACTATAAGTACTAGATGTCTATAAGTATAAGTATAAGTCTTATTACTCATTCATTGGACACTTACACACTACTCTTTAGACTTAGATTAGATCTAGTTATTTAGTAGTCTTACTCTTAGTACATCTTCTAGTACGTAAGTTAAAAGGCAAAAGTAGTTTAGTCGACTTAGTCTAGTAATTCTTACTTTTAGTAAATTATTTTCTTCAAGCTGACGCTTTTTTCTTTCTATTTCAGCTTTAAGTATATCCATAACCAATAAATCCGAGACTAGACTAGAGACAAGTACACGAAGTAGATCTAGATTCTAGTTCGTAGTTAATAATGACATCTAGACCTAGACTATAATAAGATCATCAAGAGTAGATCTAGATCTAGAATAGATCTATATCTAGAATACAAATTTTATTTGTTTTTTTTTTTTTGTTTTTTTCCTCAGTATTATTTAAACCGGATGTTGTTGTTTTTTTAAATGACATCCTGTTAATGCCAGCTATGTCAAAAACAAAAAGCCAATTTAATAGATTCTAATTACTTAGTACATATTTTAGTAAAATTAAAAATAAATGATGTACATATTAAAACCAAAAATAAAATTATAACACACACATGAGATAAAATTGATTAGTTAGTAAAATTTAAAGATCTTTATCTATTGACTATTGGCAAAGTGTGATAATCTACCTAAGGGAATTATCATTAAAAGGTATTCAGAAGATTAAAAAAATGTATGCAGATAGTTATTAATGATAAATTAACATAAAAAATAAGCGCTAGTAAAGCACTTGCTTTAGTAAACTTTTTTTGTATTAATTTGATGAAATAAAAATTTAATGTAGAAGTTATGCTTGTTATGCTTTAGATCATAAATTGATTAGATAGATCATTAGTCTATATAGCTTAATTTCTTATGACTATCTGTTAACGTAGATGTATGTACCGAACTTACATACCTTAAAAACCTTTAGTATCTTAATGGTTCACACATCACCCCCATTCATAAACACTTATCTAGATCTCTATATTAAATACTTGGAGGCAAGTCGCAGAGGGGCATGCTAGTTACAATAACACAGATCGCAATTCGCCAGATTTGTACGAATATGACTCAGTGGGTTTCCGTACTTAATTATATTTTCGCAACAAGGAGGATCCTACTCCTAGTCTCACACTCATTGATGATTGAGTGAGTCAGCACTGGCATTGCTGTCGTTGTCAGGCATGGATAAAGATGTGTAGTTCTAGTGTATTTCAAACGATTAAAATTACATTTTAATGTTATATCTAGAATTTAGATCTTTTTTCTAGGCTTACCCTAGAATATTTCTGAAAATGACTTCTATTTTAATCAAACCAGAGTTAGCCTCACAAGGTAAGTTTAATTAAATAAATAAGATTATAAGTAAACAATTCTAAAAAGTTGATTTTTATTTTAATTATTTAACGACAATTTCAAAGATTCTAGATTAGTTAGAGTATATCTAGAATCTACTCTAGTCTAGATAAGTCACGTAACTACTATCTCTAGAGGGCCTAGGCCTAGGGCACTACTCATCTACTGTAGTACTGTAAGTGTAGCCAGTGTTGAGTGTATGTATCTGACATAATCTGTCCATGCTAAGTATATCTATATATATATTATATATAGTCACTATTATATAAGTCAGTGTCTGTATAAAAGTGTCAGTTTCAGAGTAGCGCCTGCATCAGAGGAGTGCCAGGAATTTGTATGATTCATATAAAGTATATAAAGACAAAGATTTTGTAAAGATATAGATGACAGATTCTAAGACTAGATATATATATTTATATATATTTAATATATATTATATTTTATATATAATTATCTAGCAATATAATATATAAAAATATATATATATAAATGAAAGTAAATAGGCCCACTTGAAGTAGAATATATAAATATAGAGTCTATATAATACTATATTAAAATATATTTTAACCTAACTACATTTTAATTTTAATATTTAACACTAACTATAAGTCATAATAAGTAGATATCTAGTATAATTATAGATCTAAGTCTAGAGTCTAGACAGCACAAAAAATAAAGGGAAAAGTCTAGATTCTATCTAGATCTAGTCAGTAATATTCAAGTTGACTTAAATACTTAAATGAGTATTTGCAGCTTGTTATTTTAATTAATGGCTCCAGGCAAAACTGTCCATCTGCAAAATGTTGTACTATAGTATCTAATAGTCAAGTATAGTTGTATAGTGTATGTCACTAAATCATAGTAAATCATCATGCACAGTCATCAGGAATCAGGTGCATTGTTCTTAGTGCAGCTGTTTGGTAGAAGTTCCAAGCATATAAAAAATGAGTGATTCTAGTTCTATACATCACATTTAAGAAGATCTGATAAAATTTTAATTTTAAAATAATAATTTTGAATCAAACATTTTTTTTTTTAATGGTTTTATTTTTTAAAATTATTTTATATATTTTGATTTCTTCAGGCTTACGTCCATCAGATGGTGTTCGAGATATGATTTTGATTAGTGACATTGATGAAAATGGAATAAATACTAACCTTAAAGTCCGCTATAAGAAGGACCTTATTTATGTATCCTTTTTATTTTGTATGTTTGTTTTACATGTTTCGGATGTTCCTTCAGAGTTGAAGATAATTACTTCCTAGTCCAAACCTCCCGCAGGACAACAGGGAATGGGAGCGGGCAGGGTTTGAACCCGGGACCATCGATGAGTCCAAACGACAGTCCAGCGTGCAAACCGCATGACCAGGCAGCCATCCATTATTTCTAATAAAATACTCAATTAAAATGACCTGCAGGCTAAATCTGCCAAAATATTTTGTAACTCCCTTTCAGTCTTCTTTTTTTTTTCTCCAAGTTTTTCATTGAATTTTGTGTGTTTGTTTTAAAACTTGAAGTCATGTGTTCTAAAAAAATACACAGATATTTCAATGTTTGAGCATTGTAATACATATATATTATAGATATATATATATATATATTTACAATTTTTTTTATGAATTGAAGAGTGACAGAGATGTAAGCTGGTAAATAAAAAAAATGGGCTCACATATAATAGACATGAATGAAGTCCAACTTTGCCTTATAAATTACAAAGCAATACATGTTTGACTAAAGCTGTTGTTTACATTTATGCTGTTGGCACCAACCCCATCATTAGCTTGTGAAAGATTTAAGATAATCATGATCATCACAGTTATAATAGAACTAAATTACATTTTGTTGTTGTGTTCACAATGCAGTTTTAAGTTTTTATAAACATTTCAATTTGAATCTATTGGGTTTATTTTTTTGGCCTTTTCTATTCTTATTTATTTAAAGAAAACTTTTACAAAAAAAAAAATTACCCTAAGATTATATTAAAAAAAATAGTTTTTTTTTTTTGAAGAACATTATTAGTATTTATTGAGCCAAAACTTAATTTTATTAAATAGAAACTAACTCAACATTTAAATAAGGTGTTGAAATAGGTCTAGATGCAAATCCATGAGGATTCCAGTGCCATAGCAAGGGATTTTGGGGTTTTACTTTTAACATCATCACATGAATTAATGGAGTAATATTTAATGTTAAAAACAAATTTGTTCGCCCCCCCCCCTGCATCCACCACCCTAGCTATGCCACTGGAGGATTCATTTAAGATTGTCATTCCCTGTACTGTTAACTACATTTTTTTAGAAAAATAACATCTGATTGGTTATATTTGGTCACTATGGTGAATTAATCTGCTACAAAAGTGTCATAAAAAGCAACTATATGAATTATTAACATAAACAATTTTTCTACCAAGAATCAGATAAGATGGCTTCATTACAATTGTCTTGCTCTGGAAAACTAGATTTCTTCATAAAGTTTAAATCTTTTAAAACTTTGCTGAAGATCTGTGTTTTTCCTTACACTGGTTTAAAAAAAAAAAAACAAGATTGGTTTGTGTTTTAACTCCACAGTCCTGTCCTCCCAATTCTAAGTGGTTTGTAAAGGCTCTTGTTGAGTGACTAACCCAAAGAGTAGCCACTTGAGTATTGAATCATAGCTTGAGTTTGTTAACCTAAATAGTTTGATCTCTTTCCGTTATATGGCTGATCAGCAAAGGTTAATTTAATTAGTCAACATTATGAAATGTAAACAAAAAAAATTGTATAGAAAAGATTTTTTTAATTATACAAATGTTCTTTACTAATCTATGTCTTTTTCTGGGACAATATTTTGGATTTGTTCTTATACATAAGTGATGCCCAAAATACACCAGATGGGCCAACATGACTCGGCTTACATTGGTAAAAATTTTAGAAACACACCCCGACCCCCCACCCAAAATAAAAATTGAAAAAATATCCCCCCCTGTGTTAGGGCTCTTGGTCTTTCTTTGATGGGTTGTGGTTATGATATTAAGTATTAAGTCAAGATATTTGTTTTAGAAAGAAAGTGTGGCACTTTTTAAAGAAGTCATAAGGCAAAAAACAAATATTACTAAGGCAAGACCACTTTATTGATCCTACTTGGACATTTTTTATGATTATAAGGACTTAAGTATTAGTCAGATCTTGATTTCTTGATGGCAGTCAGTAGTAATGTAAATAAAGAAGCTAATGGGGTCTGTTTGTCCCACCAGCAAAGAGAGAGCATCCTGTTCTGTCATGCTGTTTGGCTAGACAGGGTTATCTCTGATAAATGTAGAGGTTCTTAATAGGTCTGAAGATATTTTGGTCATGCATTTTACTTGCTTTACTTTTCTGTTCAGACTATAAAAAAAACATGTATATATATTTTCATTCTTAAAGTTATAGTTTAACAATCTTCATATCTATGTATAATTATATGCGTGTATATTAATGTATCTGTCTGTCTGTTTGCCTGTCTGTCTCTCTATCTAAATGGTAAAGCAATTTTATATGACAAAAAAAGTCATATTATGTCCTTATCTAAATCCATTCCATTTCTTTTTGTTTTCTGTGATCATCAGGGATTCACCCATGATTTGTCCTGTCTATTCCTTTCTGTATTATAAATGATTTTTTGTGTGTAAACCTTGTCATTTCCTTTCATTTTTTCTGCCAAGCTCATCAACTGTATGCCCTTTCCATTCCTTTATGTTATTTGAATTATGAAATAACGGTATATAAAAAAATTATTCCTTTTATTTCTGCAAACTATTTACGATAACCCAAAGTGTGAGAACGTTTGCCTTAAATGATAAACTTCCGCTAGGTTGTTAAGAGCTAATTAGTGCAAGTACTAGATGAGTAAAGAAATGGGCTGTGCTCATCAAGTGTGACTGGGTAAGCTGTAAACAATGGGGAACTGTCCATTTGGTAGCAAAAAAAAGCCTATTGACAATGAGTTCAAATTTATGTTCAACTTGATTTCAAATAAAAATCTGTGGCTTGGAAATGCTGATGGATAAAAAAAATGTACATACCAAAGTAGTGTTGCTAAAAATGGAAAAGTTGTTTCACACAAAACACAATTATAAGGAAAAATGGGAATGAATAATTGTGAATAATATTGTTAAGCTTTTGATGGTTAAGGCAATGACCTATTTATTGAGAAACCATGCACCCAATTTAATAT
>JADKLZ010011536.1:0-20461 GCA_021533235.1 Biomphalaria straminea | reverse complement strand
TGAATGTTCTATATTAATTGTGCATGAGTGAATGTTCTATATTAATTGCACAAGAGTGAATGTTCTATATTAATTATGCAAGAGTGAATTTTCTATATCAATTCAGCAAGAGTAAATGTTCTCTATCAATTGGGCAAGAGTGAATGTTCTCTATCAATTGTGTATTTCATAAAGAAAACAGCAAGTTTAAAAACATGTTTTTAAGTTAATCCCTTTTGACTCCCAGTAACAGTATTTGTCATTAGAGTGTGTTCTGGTTATTTCCCCCACATGTCCATCATGCCATCTTTTCTTCATGTTTTACTTATCTCCTCCCCGTTTGCTTTTGTCTCTCTAACCTCAGCCTTAAGGCTTCCAGTGCAAAGTCTGTTTTGCAATATTTTCTGGGCATTGGACATACAATGTAAAGAATGTCAGAAAATATTAGATTTTAAAACATAATGACTCTTTAATAATTGGTTAACTGTACAAAAAAAAAAATAAAGGAATCAGAAATAATTTCACAGATCTAAGAATATAGTGTCATTAAGCAAAACTTCTGCATGACATTTCATTTGTTAGTTGTCCTTAAATAGTTATAACTTCTGGATGGATCTGTGGGGAAGAGGTTCTGGCACTGAGTCATTAATCTTTTTACAGCCTGAAAAGACACAACTATTATTAGACTCACCTAAATATATTGATGCAATTAAAAACTAAAACATTGAAAAATTTATAAAATGTTATGGGTATAATCATAGCATCAAAATGTTCATCATGTGTATATGAGATCTTGAGTGATGTACTGTAGCAAACAAAGTTTTGTAATTTTACAAGTTGAGACTAGAAAGTAAAGTTCCCCTTGCAATCTATAAAGCAGATGATGTTAAAGTCATCTGTTCTTAGCCAATGGTTAATGAGCAGGATGTCGTGGCCAGCACAACCACCAACCAACTTTACTTTCCCCAACAAAAATCAGGTATCCAATTGAGTTGGGTGGATTCAGGGGCGCCCTAAAAATCACGAAATTCAAAACTCAATATTCACAGAGATTCAAACCCAGGACCTCAGGTTCAGAAGTCAAGCGCTTAACCAGTTAGGACTGAGCAGTATTTTTTGTTTTGCTTTCACTGATTATTATATCCAAACACTCATGTTTCTTTATTAAAGAAATTCATAACTAACAAGGCTAGACTTATTTTTCATCTAATATATAGACAATACTTTGTCTATAAATGTGTGTTTTCATATTTCAACATCCACAATAATTATGTCTTCAAACATTAAATTTGTTTAAAAGTTTGTTAGTGCAGTAGAGTGATCAACCCTTACCTGAATATATTTTCTTTGAGTCTCGTCATTAAGCACATGAGCAACATAGCGAGATGAAATCTTTTCTCGACCAGTACGAGCATGAATGCCAACCATAGTTACACCAATGGGCCAGGGTGCATTGCCAATGGCCATTTCTAAATAAGAATCATTGGCCTAAAGGAAATGCATGAATAATAGTAGGTCAAATTTAGGTGCAACACAGTGGAGGCATATGAAAATTAGATAAAGGAAATTATTTTGACTTAAAAATTTATGTAAAATAAATTTGATTTCAAATCCACAATAAAATGATTTGCTGAAAATAACAATACATTCAAACACTATAGTAAACAGTTTGATTATTGAAAGAAAATAAAATACCTTAATGTAATTGCGATCCATCATATGTTGAACTATTTCTACAATACTGCCCAGTAAGCCTTCATCTACATCCTAATGGATACAAATAGCCAAAGAAAAATCTTAATGATGTCCCTTTAATAACAAAAATATAGTTACTGATAAAATGTTTAATCCTAATAAATAAATATCAGAGGTTTATAGGTTTAATCTTAGTGGTGATATGAAGATGAAGTGTAAACCAACCCAACTGCTCATTTCATATCAGCAAAATTGATAAGTCAATAAAATTGTGAAAATTTAAAATGAACCAGAATTTGGCACAGAGGTAAATACTTACCATAACCATTAGCTTACATGCCCTACTTGTTAAAACCAATACTTTTAACATTTTAAGTAGACAAAAAAAAAAAGTTAATTGTACAATTGTTAGCACTTTCAAAAGGTGAACATCATACACTGCTTTTCAACAAGCGTAGGCAGTTACTACAATATTATTGACAAGTTTGCTTTAATGTATGTGTGTATGTGTCCTCAGTCCAGTTGAATATGTTCTCACTTGTTCAAGTAGGATTCAGTGGCTCTTCGTATAATATACTTCAGAATAAACAAAGCACAAAACAATCAAGGAATAAAATTCTATATACTTTAATCAATAAATTTACATTCTTGATAGGTAGTGTGACAAGTCAAAAACTCGCTGTCAGATTCGCTCACTTTTATCACAGCATTAATTATTATTTATCTTTATTTATTCATTCTATTTTAATCATTCCCCCTTTCTATGCAATATTTCTTCACAAAACCGCACCTTTTTCCTATTTACGCTAAACAAAGTCTAGCGCATGGACCATGACTGTCGCCACTCCTCGCTTATCTCCCCTTGACCGGGGAAGAGATCAAACAGGCATTCGCCTTGAGGGCCGGACGCCCAGCCCACTCAGTTGATACCATATGGGCAGGAATGTAATTCATTACTCCTCCCGCCCCAGCACGTGTCTCTCCCTGATCAAATAGATCATTCGATGCCACACGTCTATCGACCCTCCAAGGTGTGTCCGCACATCTCAGGCCTCTTTCCAATATGTGAAATATTCGTCTCGAGCCGACCACGTGAGAGACAATCCCTATCTTGTCACATTTCCTGTATCCGCTCTCACCTCTGACCTTTATAAGCTAATCTATTTCAAAGTAGACACTAGCTCATTTTCATTTCACTCTCCCGCTGGCACTTGCCACATGAGCCTGGACTACTTCATTTGTTAATTCTCTTAGAGGAATATTTGGTGGTGAGTTAGCCGATCGTAAAACACAGTTCCATATATCTAGCTTGTGTGTATATTTCATTTTGGATATTAGCCTGTGTATTTTATTTAGTTCATTTATATTTTAATTTGTGCATTGTGTATTTCTCACTGTCGTAAGTAGGAAACTTAAACATTGCATATGTATATATTTATATGTTACATTTACCTACTTCGGCAATATTATTGTCACGTTGCTCAATTCATAGTTGACGCAACATTGTACATTAATGTACATCTTAGTTTATTTCTTTCTCTCGGCCGAGCGCCTTGATAATTTTTGAAGAGATATATGGATTATCTTCCCCTTTTAATCATTTTGCTTTTGCAAGAGTTGTTCCCTCCCCTTGAATGGACAATCATTGTTCACGTCATGGCCCCGGCCGTGTTTGCACAATAGCGTCACGGTCATTGACCACCAGCGTCCAATTCTCCCCTCTTTTACCCCCCCCCCCTTTGCTCTTTCTACTTGTATTTTATTGAGATTCTTATTTTTCCTTTCATGTACATTTATATTACTTTTTCCCCTCTTATGTACATTTTATGATTACTATCAGCCCTCTATTTTTCCGATCCCATTTGTCATCATTTTCCCCATTGTGCACTAAAGCAATTTTATCAATCTGACGTATGCACCTCAGTCGAGGGCATCGATAAGATGCATGAGAGACATGTCCTAACTTGTCTTTATTTATCCGCAGCCTCCCTCAGGTGTCTGCCTATTTACTACCTACTAGGACCTGCCTAGCTGCCTATTTGCTACCTACTAGGACCTGCCTACTTGCCTATGTGTATTGACACTAGGGGTGTACCGGATAGTCGCTCCGGCTCCGGCCGAATATTCGGCACTTTTTCACTATCCGGCACTATTCGGCTCCGGTCGAATATCACTACCGGATAGTAAACCGGATAGTAAAAACTACAGCGTAGTACCTGTATTTCTTTTAATATTGTTAGGCGCCTCCGGAGGTAACACTTAAATATCGAAACAACACAGGCGAAAGACAAACAATATAAGGGTGTCGACGCTGATAAACGATGTCCAACAAGAAGTTTTAACTAAATCTCCATGTTGATAAAAATATACAAATATTCACCAAGTGGACACGATTAAATAATGTCAGTTCTGAAATACATTTACTTTTTTGTTTCAAATAAAAGAATTTGCTTTTTAAAACAATAAACAATGGCTATGCACCAAATCTTATTTAGTACAAAGACAAGGCGTGTTAATCTAAATAGAAATAAAACTGTACATTGTAAGATCACATAGCAGCGATGTCTGGCCATTTTAAAAGCATGTTTTGACCTTTGAGTGTTCTAGTAAACGTGTAATATTCATTAACTACATCACGCTGATAATCTGTCTAGATGTGCGGGTATATCTGCAGAGGTAGAGCTGAGGAACCCCACCTCCTTTTGTTTGTTTAGTCCATAACATTGAGATTACAATAGGCAGCTGACCACATTAAGCCAGATGTCAACGTGTTGACACTGTCTAGAGGTCTATCTTAAGAGGGAACTAAGTTTGTTTACTTGGAGAAGAATTTTTATTAGGGGGCGGGACTACAAGCCATCTTTCTAAAAGGTTAATCAGGTTTGGGTTTGTTTATTATGAGATAGGTTCAATCAAAGGGTCAAAGGACCACAAGCCACACCTTTTATACTATTGGCCGGGTAATAAGTTTGTTTACTTTGAGTTAAGTCTCAATTAGGAGGCTGGACTACAAGCCAAACAGACACTGACCAGTGGTATCTTTAAGGGAGGGCTCAACACCCTTAACTTCTTATTTGTTTAACCCATGACAATGTATTGACAGACATTGACCATACTTAAGCCAGAATGGATTAACGCAAATTGTTAAGACATATTGACATTGTCTATAGGTCAACAGATGACACTAAGTTTGTTTACTTGGAGAGAAATGTATGGGTGTATGTAGTTTTTTCCTAGTCTTAAAACCTTTAGAAAGAAAGCTAATTTCATTGCTTAATCCTATTGACTTAATATATAGGGCCTAAAGGTAAACCTTACAGTAAAATTTAACATCACAGAAAATAAATTGATCGCAGAAAATAAATTGATCTAAAGCACCATAATATGCTGGAATGTTAAGAAACACTTGACCTCTGTAACTAGTGTACGGATAATTTAGCCTATCTATTTGCTTGACTGACCATGCCAATGTGTTATCTTTTTTTTTTGCTGCACACTAAACACTATTGCGTATGCCCAAAAAAAAAAGCGTGAAGGTCAATACAATCATCTATACACACTACACACTACACTAGGACAACATGTGTAGGTTCACTATGTCTATCTGTGTTTAGGTTGTTACAATCAATCGAACACAAAATCATTTATGTTTCTTTTTTGGTAGGTAGGGTGTGGATGAGTTTTCATCTATATTTGGTTTCCTAATGCTCTTTGATATATTTATCAGTATATCTAAACATCAATAATGTAGGTGTAATGGATGTTTCTGCAGTTAATAAAATATCTTTTGCCGCAAACGGATTAATAAATATATGACCTAATACGCTTCAGATTCCAACTATAAACTAATAGCTATCAGTATTACGTTCTTGAAGCCAGAACCAGAAACAGTCTTTGGACTTAAAAAATACAAGTCTGATGAACGAATGTTGGTCGAAATTCTTGAACACATACATTCAACCACCATACAAGCCAGATGAGAGATTTACATTAGTAACTAGTAAAATATATACTGACATATTTTACAGTGACCCTCCAACACACAACCTATATGGTTGGTGGCTTCGTACATACACACAGACACGCTCATGCTATTCATGATGATGCTACACAGATTAATTTTTGTTTACAAATACTATTAATCTTTAATAAATCAATCAGTAACAGTTTAAAACAATAAGGTATATAAAAGGAAGAAAAATAATAGCAACAAATGTAGGTATGTTATATAACAGTTTCGTAAAATGTTCAGCAATACAAGTTATTTACAAGATCCTTAGGTATTCGGTTCCGGCTCCGGCCGAATATCAAATTTTATTATCCGGTCATATCCGGCTCCGGCCGGATATCAAAAAGTACTATCCGGTACACCCCAAATTGACACATCTGCCTATTTGCATCGAGTTCCATCTACCTACTTGGCGCTAACCTATACTACACTCGCCTATTTGGTACTAATCAGTATCGCTTGCTCACTTGGATCCACTACGAGTATCACGTACTATTAAGTGCTTTTCAGCGCTGAAAGTCACTACTCATCGTCCACTTGGCGCTATTGGCTCAAGCCTGCCTATTTGACAGTCCGCCTGTCAGCCTCTTAGGTACGACGTCCCTATAGATCCGCTCTGTGCGAGACGTCATAGCTCCGCCAACTCACTGGACTTATCCTGCCCGACGCTGCCCACGGCAGATCCGCTCTGCCCGCAGTACACTTGTGCCCACGGTAACCGGCCACCCGCCTTACTGTGCCCACTACAGATATTGGAACTTTTGGACTGAACCTCCACAAGGACTATATCATCGGCGTCCCTCTACCCGCTAGACACGCCACTTCAAGCCAGGATACAGACAACTACGATTCATCCAAGACAGAAAGAGCTAAGTACCAAGGACAAAGTGACATATTCTCTCATTACGTGCATAAGTGATGATCAAACATAACACTGTTTAGAGTTAGATACAAACCCTCCCCCTTTTATTATTCTATGTAAATATTTATGTAAATAAATATTCTTTATATTTTTATCAATTTGTATCTCTCTTAATTGCTTGTCTAGTTGCGTGTCTGCTCCCGATTTATCTGCTGATGGGTCAGTGTGTGATATATTCAAAAATAATCATCCCCTAGACACCAAAACAAGCTAAATTCACATCACACGCGGCGACCCGTCACAGGTAGTCAAGTGGTTTTTTAGTAGTTTAGCATACAGAATCTTTACTCTTCTACTAGACTGTGTCTCTTTTACAGTCCATACTAAGCCAAGTCTTTAGTAAATCGATCTAGAAATGGAAATGCCTGTACTTTTTCCATACTTATTACTATAGTAAGTTATGTGTATCCGAAGATTATGTCAAAAGTACTATTTTAAAGATGCCAAATAAGTCATGTGACCTTGATCCCATTCCTACTTCATTGCTCCATGAATGTTTAGATGAGCTTGTACCCACAATTACTAACATTGTGAACTCTTCACTGACTTCAGGCATTGTACCACAGCAATTTAAGCATGCACTTGTCAGGCCCTTATTGAAGAAATCCAGTCTTGACCCGGTATGTCTAAAAAACTATCACCCAGTATCAAATCTCCCCTTCCTGTCAAAGCTTCTGGAGCGCATCATGTTAGCGCAAATTCTTTCTCATCTTGAACAGTACTGTCTCTTGGAAGAATTTCAATCTGCATATAGGAAGTGCCATAGCACAGAGATAGCAGTGGTCAGGGTACTAAACGACTTACTTCACAATTCCGACATAGACCACATATCAATTCTTACCATGCTGGACTTGTCCGCAGCTTTTGATACGCTTGACCATGAAATTATGATGGCCAGATTCTCTGCCACTTTTGGTTTAGCAGGAATTGTCCTAAAGTGGCTTGGATCCTACCTGACTGAAAACCCAGAGTGATGAATGAAGACAAGACAGAAATAATTAAGATTGGCACTCGGAACAACGTCTCAAAAGTCAAGAGCACAGATTCTCTTTTTATCACGAACTGCCAGGTTTCTTATGTCCATGTAGTGCGGAATCTTGGAGTTTTCTTTGACTCAACACTATCTTTTGACCCACACATAAGACAGCTCTGCAAGGGTCTTTATCTACAGCTGCGCAGATTAGGCCAGATCCAACCATATCTAACAACATAGTCAACAAAAACGCTAACTGTGGCATTCATACTCTCCCGCCTTGACTATTGCAACACCGTACTAGCAGGTATACCTGATGACAAAATAGCCAAGCTGCAACGTATTCAGAACAACGCCGCACGAATAGTTCTTAAAAAAACAAGACGAGATTCTGCTACTATGCTCTTGCCCACGCTCCATTGGCTTCCCGTGAAAGCAAGAATCGATTACAAGGTCGCCACACTTTGTCATCAGTGTATATACAACAATGAGATGCCCTTGTACCTTAGCGAACTAATTACCCCATATGTCCCTCAAAGAGCCCTATGCTCAATGGACTCAACGCTTTTAGTGGTGCCACGTTTCTCCCTAAAAAGCTACGGTCTGCAGGCTTTTTCAGTTCACGGACCAAAGGTTTGGAACTCACTCCCTAGTGATCTCAGACAGACAACATGCTTCACCACTTTTAAGAAGAACATTAAGACTTATCTGTTTAGAACTTTTTTAGATTAGTTTGTCATTTAGTATGTTTGTGTTTGTAATGTTTTTACAGCGCCTTGAGCCTACATTTTTGTTTGTTAACAGCGCTTTATAAATAAAATTATTATTATTATTATTTCCATTTTCCCTTCTGTGACAATCATGAGTACTCATTTCCAGATTTACAAAAGAAACAAGATCACTTTTACAAACAAACAAAAACTGTTGTTTTTTTTTTAATTTCAGATTAACAACATAAAAACAGTGGTAACTCTGTAAATTAAATGAAAGGGTTTGTACCAATAAAATTATCTTATATTATCTTAACAATTTAATGTATACATGACTGTTAACAAACCAAGATCAAGGCTTTATTAAAATAGAGGAGTAAAGCTATTTTTTTTTTATAGAAATGGAGGAAAAAGATTTTAATTTCATCATACTCAATATAAATTTTGAGCATATGTATCTTAATGTTCTTCAGAGGTGTAAAACACGAGCATTGTCTGAGATGAATTGGACGCAGGTTCTATACACTGAGATGTATATAGGAAAAAGCTTCATGCCATTAATAAAACCATTCTACTGTTATAAGAGCAGAACCCTAAGAACACATATATGCTTTTTTTATGAGAAAATATGTTGAATATGTCAGAAAAAAATGCAAAAATAAAATTTTATTTCAAACAGTAAAAGTAATTTGTTTTTTTAAAAGTGTGTTTGCAACCATCGGTGTCAGAAATAGTTTCTTGGCATTTTTTACATATAACAATAAGGTGTTAGTAATCATCAATGACTGCATCACAAGTGTATGTAAGAACACGTTAACATAAAACTAGCCAGTCAATTTGATTCTGACTTAATGTTATATAGCAATAGTTCTAGATATAAGACACTTTAACCATCAACACCATGTATTTTGACAAAAATAATTAGGGCTGTTATCAGTGGCGTAGCTAGGACTTTGACATTGTTTGGGGGCCCAGGAGGGCTTGACCTCTTTGGGAGCCCCTGCATTTTGGGTAATATTTAATGTAAAAAAACCACACTCATCTGGATCCCCCCACTCTGGCTAGTCTACAAGACTACCAAATGCTTTTAGTCCATGTGTAATGCACTAATGACAAACACCAAAAACATGTGAGCAATATCAAGTTATAACATACCTTGTACTTTAATTTTCTGAATAGAGGCTTGAGATAGGAAACTGTCTGTGAGTGTGTGGCGCTGGCCATTTTACCTTTAATTGTTCTCTTGTCTTCTTCTGGTCTTGTGTTCAGCTGCTCACCCCACTTTTTAAGGACAAACTAATTAAAAGAAAGCATGATTTATAGGCTTATATGAGCAATTGTTTTCTACAAATATGGTATCAAGTTAAATTTTTTTTTAATAGTACACAAACGCATATATGAACAATAAAATAATGAAAACAAACAAAAAAAAATCAAACCTTGAAAAACCTTAAAACAATTTCATGGTCTTTATCTTTATCACCTTGACCTAGTTCTTGTCTCATTCTCTACAAATGAACCAGCATATGAAAAATGAATATAAAAATTCAACATTTCCAAAAACAAAAAAAAAATAATAATGACAACAATTTTTAGCATTAAATTAACTTTTTTAACATTTTTATGTAAAAAAAAAAAAAAAAGTTTTAAATATTTAATAAAAAAAAAATAGAAGACTATTAAAAAAAAAAAAAAAAAAGAGTAGTATTCCATATGGGGAAAAAATATAGGGGGGGATTACATGAACTAGATTTAGTAACAGGCACTCACAGAGACGTCTTCAAGAGTTGTCCCATCATCCTTAACAGATACATCATTGGATTTGTTTTGATCTTCTTCACCAGTCGATTGAATGATTTCATTCAGATAATCCTGATCCACTTTTTCCATAGCTGCTTGGAAGTCATTGGAATAACCTTCATTCTGTGTAATAACAAATTAGTAGTTTGAATATGCTCACTAACAGTAAAATAAAGCCAACAAATGTTTTACACCAGAAAATTAGTGAAATTTCAAACCTTGATGTCCGGCTCCGAGGTTTCTAGTTTCTTCAATCTTTTATATGCATCGAAATCATCCTCACCAAACAACCGGATGGGTTCATTACGTTCTCTGAGCTTTCTAATTACCTAGTGCAAAGATAACATTTTTAAAGAGTTCATACATTAAACAAACTCCTAAAAAAACAACAACTCCCAAACAAATAACAATAATTACTTTAATAAAAGTAATAAATAAACAATACATACATCTAAGAAGAATTAATATATTTAATCAACATTAAATAAATAACTTGACATTGCATGCAATATTTCTTCAGCATATAGTGCAGAATTGTGTTATTATGTCTAAAATAGAAATAGATAATTAACACACACAAGCAATGAGCTTTGATAATTACCTCTTTCCTTGGTAATTGGGAGTGTCTGTCTGACTTCACTTCACCATTGACTTTAAGTCTGTCTTCACCATCAGCTGCCTATAAAAAACAGACACTAAGTATATAATATGGTAAAAAGTATAAAATTATATATAAATAGAAAGAAATGTTTGGGTTAAAAATCTAAATAAGAAATTCTTCAATTTAACTGCCCAATTGAAAGATTTCACTCAACCATTGTAATACAAAGCTTTCATCAACTCACTCCATTTTCCCAATCTTGGATCAAGTTAAAACTTTGCCAAATTATTCATTACACATGACAAGACATGAATCAATCAAAAATTAAACAATTAGTTATTTAATTGTTGGTGATTACGATTTGTCATGTTTTCTCTCCCACTTTCCATTCTCAGATCAAGTTGAAATTTGGCGTAATTAATCAATTAACAATACACAAATCAATCCAAAACTTAACCAATTAGTTAATCTTTTTCTGAACCTGGGGTCCTGGGTTCGAATCTCGGTAAAGGCTATGAGTCCACCCAGCTCTAATGGGTACCTGACATTAGTTGGGAAAAGTAAAGACGGTTGGTGGTTGTGCTGGCCACATGACACCCTCGTTAACCGTAGGCCACAGAATCAGATGACCTTTACATCATCGCCCTATAGATCACAAGGTCTGGCAGGGGAACTTTACTTTCAATCATTTTGTACTAATAAATTAATTTTGTTTTGTATATCCTAAAGGGAGACAGACCTCATAATTTTCAGATAAATTACAGTATTTTACTTTTTTTCCCCCTTAGATAAGCTTTGTTTTTAAAAAGTATTCTTGTTTTCTTTTGTAGCTCTCATGGGAATGTGATATTATGCTCGATTCTAATATGGTGAAATATTATAAAGGTGTCCTGAGGAGTTGAGCGTCTTTCAATGTAGATTTGTACAATAACAATAAAAATATTATAATGTTCCAAAGTCTGCATAGAATCTTCTTATCAATAAACTCACAAAACCAGTCACTCACCTGAGCAGTATTATCTGACTTGACTATACTGCTTTGTTTCTTCCAATACTCTTCAGCTTGTTTAGTTGCCAACTCTGCTCGCTTAAAGTATTTCTTTTTTGGATCCTAAAGAAAAATTGTTTTACTTATAGTTATCATGATAAGTGCTAGTAAGGTGACTTTGTGTTAAAAGATTTTTTTAAGAAGAAAAGGGAGGACAGAAAAGGTGGGGTGAACAGGTTGTGCATGCACAGATCTATATGTTGATTGATTCTTGATAGTGATTAGATTTAGTCTAGAAATGAAGAATGCAGGAGTGGCTGAGTGGCAGGTTGGTACCATTCAGTTAGCTGCTACACCAACATGACTTTTTTTTTTAAAGTTCATTAGTAGAAATTAATTATTTTGGAGCTTTAAAAAAGTCGAATGCAAAAAAAAAAAAAAGAATCCCTGATTCCTGTATTCGTTTTAATACAAAAAATATCGAAGCACTATCATCTAGATATAGATAACTTATACAGGAATAGATAGAGTCTAGCTAGACATTACATTACGTTTCTCTATATTCTAGATCTAATTTATAATAATCTAGATCAACAACATCTAGATCTAGATTCTTAGTCTTAGATCAAGGATGAAGGTAGACCTATGAAAGTTTGGAGTACGTCTACATTTGCAATGACTCGAGATCTACACTGGGCACGACATGGCCTAAATTGTGCAGATGTGCCAAAGCTCAAAACTCAGAGATCTACATTTAATTTATGTAAATTTAAAATTAGTCTAATATTAAGATCTTTTTACATCTAAAATCATGCAATTAGTCATGCATATTAACCAATGACCTAAACTCTGCCAAGTCATTGGTTTTCCTGGCTAGCTCAGGCAACTCATTCCATGCTCTAATAGCGCAAGGGAAGAAGGAGCTTTTGTACAAATTTGTCCTAGCATATGGGACGAGGAATGTGCCTTTATCTTTGTTCCTTTCTCTTTCTAAGTATTTTATTAAATTTTGTTAATTTTTGTATTTGAAGATTATGGTTCAGTGTTTTATATATAATTGCTACTTTATTTTTGAGTCTTCTATCCTGAAAGCTTTCTAAATTTAGTGATTTTACTAAAGGTGTTACCTCTAGTTTAGTCAAATATGAATATTCATTTGTTATGAATCTCACTGCAGCCTCTACTTTGTGTCTGTTCCAGTTTCTTAATGTTTTCTTGAGTTGAAAGGAACAGTTATATTCTATTAATTTTAATTAATAACTATTAATACTATTATTAATATACTAGATTATTAGTATTATAATTATTCATATTGGGCATATTGGCCTAACCAAGGTTAAAAAACATTTTAGTTTTATGTTCTTATTTGATTTATAAAAATTTCTAGTAACTGATTAGTCTTAAGTATTCGATCTATATAGACGACAGTCGCAATGGTTTGTGGAGGATTTTGACTAGGCTGGGGTGCCCACCTACGTAATTATCCATTCTCAAGCAGTTTCACTTTGGACAAAGAGGCCAGATCAGACACAATGGTGCTCTTTCTGATCACTTCCCAATAGAAAATGGCGTGAAGCAGGGCTGTGTACTTACTCTATTCGCTATCTTCTTTGGCGTAATGCTGGGTCAAATGAGGCAGCGATTGCATGAAGGCATCTACATCCGGTTTCGTTCTGACGGCAACGTGTTTAATCTCCGACGTCTACCATCTCACACAAAAACAAAGGAAATGGTCATAACGGAGCTTCTCTATGCCGATGATTGCGCCCTGCTAGCTCACAATGAAAATGACCTCCAGAATGCGGTAAACGAATTTGCCTACGCTGCCCCCTCTTTCAGTCTATCTATAAACCTCGGGAAAACAGAAGTCATGTTCCAGAAGTCACCCAATGAAACATACTCAGCCCCAAGGATCACAGTAAACGGGCAGCCCCTTAACGTGGTAGACCACTTCACATATCTTGGTAGCATAGTGTCAAATGACGCCTCAAATGACGCCAGGGCCAGTAGCGCTTTTGGACGCCTTCAGACGAGAGCTTGGAAGAACAAATCGCTCCACCTACCTACAAAAATAAATGTCTACCAGGCGGTGGTTCTCTAAACCCTTCTTTATGGCTCTGAGACATGGACACTATATAGAAAACAGCTAAGACTTCTTGAGCGCTTTCACCAAAGGTGCTTGCGCTCCATTATGGACATACGATGGCAGGACCGCACTACAAACAGTGACATCCTTGCGAACGCCGGTATGGACAGTATAGAGGGACTTCTTATGGTCCGACAGCTACCCTGGGCAGGGAACGTATCCCATATGGGAGACGAACGTATGCCAAAGGCAGTCTTTTTTGGTGAGCTAAAAGGTGGTCGACGTAACAGAGGCGCCCCACAGAAACGCTTCAAAGACCAGCTTAGGCGTCAACTTTCCTTGGCTGACATAGAAGAGAGCACCTGGCTGCATGCGGCGTCGGAACGATTGTTAGGTACTCAATTCTTAATTATACTTATTTAGCGACGCACTTTAAAAGACGCATAGTGAACGGGACTAGTGACGTTTGGGATATGTTGGGTTAGAGACTAAGAAATCAGTTAGCGCTAGGATCTCTTTGGGTGTAGACGTGTTTTATTCTTACTAGGAATACTGAGACATTCGACTGTGGCCTATTTCGTTATTAAAAGATTATTTAAACTGTTCATTGATTCTCATCAATTCTGTTCACTAGTTAAATCGATGTGTCTTGTTGTATGTCTGCATTGGATAATTAACTGCATTGAATACACCCAAACACTAAAACTCAAACGCCTGCTGAGTAATTGAAGTTAACTCCAGTACAGACTGAAGGCAAGCCTAACATCACTAGTTAAATCGATGTGTCTTGTTGTATGTCTGCATTGGATAATTAACTGCATTGAATACACCCGAACACTAAAACTCAAACGCCTGCTGAGTAATTGAAGTTAACTCCAGTAAAGACTGAAGGCAAGCCTAACATCACACGAGACAGCTGGAGGTCGCGGGATACACATTTGAGACGAAAAGAAAATCTGCCGCCGAGGACAAACGCAGACGACGAAAAGAAAATCTAAACCGACCACCTGCGGACAATGGTTTTGCTTGCCCTGGATGTGGCAAAATATGTAGGTCACAGCTAGGACTGCACAGCCACGGGAAACACTGTATTCCTTACTAATCTTCGGATTCGAAGACAAGCCTATTATTATATAGACGATAGTGTATAGTCTAACTAGTAGGCCTATACTATAGGTATAGGCAGCCTATTAGTTACTATTACTATTAGATCTAGATACTACTGCCTTAGTCTATAGACTAGTATAAGTATAGTATAATATAAATCATGATATAGATAGATCTCTACTAGATATCTATCATTAGTATCATCTATCTAATCTAAGACTTAATAAGACTTAAGCCAGTTAAGCTTAGTCAGTTAGTGAATGACTCTTTTCAGACTCTTTTGACTTATATTAAGTATAAAAACTATAAGTACTAGATGTCTATAAGTATAAGTATAAGTCTTATTACTCATTCATTGGACACTTACACACTACTCTTTAGACTTAGATTAGATCTAGTTATTTAGTAGTCTTACTCTTAGTACATCTTCTAGTACGTAAGTTAAAAGGCAAAAGTAGTTTAGTCGACTTAGTCTAGTAATTCTTACTTTTAGTAAATTATTTTCTTCAAGCTGACGCTTTTTTCTTTCTATTTCAGCTTTAAGTATATCCATAACCAATAAATCCGAGACTAGACTAGAGACAAGTACACGAAGTAGATCTAGATTCTAGTTCGTAGTTAATAATGACATCTAGACCTAGACTATAATAAGATCATCAAGAGTAGATCTAGATCTAGAATAGATCTATATCTAGAATACAAATTTTATTTGTTTTTTTTTTTTTGTTTTTTTCCTCAGTATTATTTAAACCGGATGTTGTTGTTTTTTTAAATGACATCCTGTTAATGCCAGCTATGTCAAAAACAAAAAGCCAATTTAATAGATTCTAATTACTTAGTACATATTTTAGTAAAATTAAAAATAAATGATGTACATATTAAAACCAAAAATAAAATTATAACACACACATGAGATAAAATTGATTAGTTAGTAAAATTTAAAGATCTTTATCTATTGACTATTGGCAAAGTGTGATAATCTACCTAAGGGAATTATCATTAAAAGGTATTCAGAAGATTAAAAAAATGTATGCAGATAGTTATTAATGATAAATTAACATAAAAAATAAGCGCTAGTAAAGCACTTGCTTTAGTAAACTTTTTTTGTATTAATTTGATGAAATAAAAATTTAATGTAGAAGTTATGCTTGTTATGCTTTAGATCATAAATTGATTAGATAGATCATTAGTCTATATAGCTTAATTTCTTATGACTATCTGTTAACGTAGATGTATGTACCGAACTTACATACCTTAAAAACCTTTAGTATCTTAATGGTTCACACATCACCCCCATTCATAAACACTTATCTAGATCTCTATATTAAATACTTGGAGGCAAGTCGCAGAGGGGCATGCTAGTTACAATAACACAGATCGCAATTCGCCAGATTTGTACGAATATGACTCAGTGGGTTTCCGTACTTAATTATATTTTCGCAACAAGGAGGATCCTACTCCTAGTCTCACACTCATTGATGATTGAGTGAGTCAGCACTGGCATTGCTGTCGTTGTCAGGCATGGATAAAGATGTGTAGTTCTAGTGTATTTCAAACGATTAAAATTACATTTTAATGTTATATCTAGAATTTAGATCTTTTTTCTAGGCTTACCCTAGAATATTTCTGAAAATGACTTCTATTTTAATCAAACCAGAGTTAGCCTCACAAGGTAAGTTTAATTAAATAAATAAGATTATAAGTAAACAATTCTAAAAAGTTGATTTTTATTTTAATTATTTAACGACAATTTCAAAGATTCTAGATTAGTTAGAGTATATCTAGAATCTACTCTAGTCTAGATAAGTCACGTAACTACTATCTCTAGAGGGCCTAGGCCTAGGGCACTACTCATCTACTGTAGTACTGTAAGTGTAGCCAGTGTTGAGTGTATGTATCTGACATAATCTGTCCATGCTAAGTATATCTATATATATATTATATATAGTCACTATTATATAAGTCAGTGTCTGTATAAAAGTGTCAGTTTCAGAGTAGCGCCTGCATCAGAGGAGTGCCAGGAATTTGTATGATTCATATAAAGTATATAAAGACAAAGATTTTGTAAAGATATAGATGACAGATTCTAAGACTAGATATATATATTTATATATATTTAATATATATTATATTTTATATATAATTATCTAGCAATATAATATATAAAAATATATATATATAAATGAAAGTAAATAGGCCCACTTGAAGTAGAATATATAAATATAGAGTCTATATAATACTATATTAAAATATATTTTAACCTAACTACATTTTAATTTTAATATTTAACACTAACTATAAGTCATAATAAGTAGATATCTAGTATAATTATAGATCTAAGTCTAGAGTCTAGACAGCACAAAAAATAAAGGGAAAAGTCTAGATTCTAGATCTAGTCAGTAATATTCAAGTTGACTTAAATACTTAAATGAGTATTTGCAGCTTGTTATTTTAATTAATGGCTCCAGGCAAAACTGTCCATCTGCAAAATGTTGTACTATAGTATCTAATAGTCAAGTATAGTTGTATAGTGTATGTCACTAAATCATAGTAAATCATCATGCACAGTCATCAGGAATCAGGTGCATTGTTCTTAGTGCAGCTGTTTGGTAGAAGTTCCAAGCATATAAAAAATGAGTGATTCTAGTTCTATACATCACATTTAAGAAGATCTGATAAAATTTTAATTTTAAAATAATAATTTTGAATCAAACATTTTTTTTTTTAATGGTTTTATTTTTTAAAATTATTTTATATATTTTGATTTCTTCAGGCTTACGTCCATCAGATGGTGTTCGAGATATGATTTTGATTAGTGACATTGATGAAAATGGAATAAATACCAACCTTAAAGTCCGCTATAAGAAGGACCTTATTTATGTATCCTTTTTATTTTGTATGTTTGTTTTACATGTTTCGGATGTTCCTTCAGAGTTGAAGATAATTACTTCCTAGTCCAAACCTCCAGCAGGACAACAGGGGATGGGAGCGGGCAGGGTTTGAACCCGGGACCATCGATGAGTCCAAACGACAGTCCAGCGTGCAAACCGCATGACCAGGCAGCCATCCATTATTTCTAATAAAATACTCAATTAAAATGACCTGCAGGCTAAATCTGCCAAAATATTTTGTAACTCCCTTTCAGTCTTCTTTTTTTTTTCTCCAGTTTTTCTTTGAATTTTTGTGTGTTTGTTTTAAAACTTGAAGTCATGTGTTCTAAAAAAATACACAGATATTTCAATGTTTGAGCATTGTAATACATATATATTATAGATATATATATATATATATTTACAATTTTTTTTATGAATTGAAGAGTGACAGAGATGTAAGCTGGTAAATAAAAAAAATGGGCTCACATATAATAGACATGAATGAAGTCCAACTTTGCCTTATAAATTACAAAGCAATACATGTATGACTAAAGCTGTTGTTTACATTCATGCTGTTGGCACCAACCCCATCATTAGCTTGTGAAAGATTTAAGATAATCATGATCTTCACAGTTATAGAACTAAATTACATTTTGTTGTTGTTGGTATTGTTGTGTTCACAATGCAGTTTTAAGTTTTTAATAAACATTTCAATTTGAATCCTTTGGGTTTATTATTTTGGCCTTTTCTATTCTTATTTATTTAAAGAAAACTTTTGCAAAAAAAAAAAATTACCCTAAGATTATATTAAAAAAAATAGTTTTTTTTTTGATGAAAAATAACATCTGATTGGTTATATTTGGTCACTATGGTGAATTAATCTGCTACAAAAGTGACATAAAAAGCAACTATATGAATTATAAACATAAACAATTTTTCTACCAAGAATCAGATAAGATGGCTTCATTACAATTGTCTTGCTCTGGAAAACTAGATTTCTTCATAAAGTTTAAATCTTTTAAAACTTTGCTGAAGATCTGTGTTTTTCCTTACACTGGTTTAAAAAAACAAAAAAAAAACAAGATTGGTCTGTGTTTTAACTCCACAGTCCTGTCCTCCCAATTCTAAGTGGTTTGTAAAGGCTCTTGTTGAGTGACTAACCCAAAGAGTAGCCACTTGAGTATTGAATCATAGCTTGAGTTTGTTAACCTAAATAGTTTGATCTCTTTCCGTTATATGGCTGATCAGCAAAGGTCAACATTAGTCAACATTATGAAATGTAAACAAAAAAATTGTATAGAAAAGATTTTTTTAATTATACAAATATTCTTTACTAATCTATGTCTTTTTCTGGGACAATATTTTGGAATTGTTCTTATACATAAGTGATGCCCAAAATACACCAGATGGGCCAACATGACTCTGCTTACATTGGTAAAAATTTTAGAAACACACCCCGACCCCCCACCCAAAATAAAAATTGAAAAAATATCCCCCCTGTGTTAGGGCTCTTGGTCTTTCTTTGATGGGTTGTGGTTATGATATTAAGTCAAGATATTTGTTTTAGAAAGAAAGTGTGGCACTTTTTAAAGAAGTCATAAGGCAAAAAACAAATATTACTAAGGCAAGACCACTTTATTGATCCTACTTGGACATTTTTTATGATTATAAGGACTTAAGTATTAGTCAGATCTTGATTTCTTGATGGCAGTCAGTAGTAATGTAAATAAAGAAGCTAATGGGGTCTGTTTGTCCCACCAGCAAAGAGAGAGCATCCTGTTCTGTCATGCTGTTTGGCTAGACAGGGTTATCTCTGATAAATGTAGAGGTTCTTAATAGGTCTGAAGATATTTTGGTCATGCATTTTACTTGCTTTACTTTTCTGTTCAGACTATAAAAAAAACATGTATATATATTTTCATTCTTAAAGTTATAGTTTAACAATCTTCATATCTATGTATAATTATATGCGTGTATATGTATCTGTCTGTCTGTTTGCCTGTCTGTCTCTCTATCTAAATGGTAAAGCAATTTTATATGACAAAAAAAAAGTCATATTATGTCCTTATCTAAATCCATTCCATTTCTTTTTGTTTTCTGTGATCATCAGGGATTCACCCATGATTTGTCCTGTCTATTCCTTTCTGTATTATAAATGATTTTTTGTGTGTAAACCTTGTCATTTCCTTTCATTTTTTCTGCCAAGCTCATCAACTGTATGCCCTTTCCATTCCTTTATGTTATTTGAATTATGAAATAACGGTATATAAAAAAATTATTCCTTTTATTTCTGCAAACTATTTACGATAACCCAAAGTGTGAGAACGTTTGCCTTAAATGATAAACTTCCGCTAGGTTGTTAAGAGCTAATTAGTGCAAGTACTAGATGAGTAAAGAAATGGGCTGTGCTCATCAAGTGTGACTGGGTAAGCTGTAAACAATGGGGAACTGTCCATTTGGTAGCAAAAAAAAGCCTATTGACAATGAGTTCAAATTTTTGTTCAACTTGATTTCAAATAAAAATCTGTGGCTTGGAAATGCTGATGGATAAAAAAAATGTACATAACAAAGTAGTGTTGCTAAAAATGGAAAAGTTGTTTCACACAAAACACAATTATAAGGAAAAATGGGAATGAATAATTGTGAATAATATTGTTAAGCTTTTGATGGCTAAGGCAATGACCTATTTATTGAGAAACCATGCACCCAATTTAATAT
>JADKLZ010011535.1:0-11714 GCA_021533235.1 Biomphalaria straminea | reverse complement strand
GAGATTCCTGAGCGAGGTGAACACTAATGACAAACTCATTATCATGGGAGACTTCAACGCTTGAGTGGGGAACGACTATAGCTCTTGGTCAGGCGTTCTAGGTAGGCATGACATTGTCAACTGCAACGATAACGGCAGGCTCCTGTTGGAGTTCTGCTCTGAAGCAAATATTGCGATAACCAACACGTTTTTTCAACAAAAAAGCCGTTTCAAGACCACATGGATGCATCCACGCTCAAAGCACTGGCATCTATTGGATTACATAATAGTGAGGCAGTGTGATGTCAGGGATGTGGTGCATCCACATGCCCAGTGCCGACTGTTACACGGACCATCGTCTTGTCCGGACGAAGCTAAACATCACCATCAAGATTGTAAAAAAAAGATGGCCTGCATAGGGCAAAGAGATGGTCATAACGGAGCTTCTCTATGCCGATGATTGCGCCCTGCTAGTTCACAATGAAAATGACCACCAGAACGCTGTAAACGGATTTGCCTACGCTGCCGCCTCTTTCGGTCTATCTATAAACCTCTGGAAAACAGAAGTCATGTTCCAGAAGTCACCCAACGAAACATATGTGATCCCCAAGGATCACAGTAAACGGACAGCCCCTTAACGTGGTAGACCACTTCACATATCTTGGTAGCATAGTGTCAAATGACGCCTCACTTTCAAGGGAAGTTGATAACCGTCTGGCCAGGGCCAGTAGCGCTTTTGGACGCCTTTCGTGCGAGAGTTTGGAATAACAAATCGCTCCGCCTACCTACAAAAATAAATGTCTACCAGGCGGTGGTTCTCTCAACCCTTCTATATGGCTCTGAGACATGGACACTATAAAGAAAACAGCTAAGAATTCTTGAGCACTTTCACCAAAGATGCTTGCGTTCCATCATGGACATACGATGGCAGGACCGCACTACAAACAGCGATGTCCTTGCGAAAGCCGGTATGGACAGTATAGAGGGACTTCTTATGGTCCGACAGCTACGCTGGGCAGGGCACGTATCCCGTATGGGAGACGAACGTCTTTTTTGGTGAGCTAAAAGGTGGTCGACGTAACAGAGGCGACCCACGGAAACGCTTCAAGACCAGCTTAGGCGTCAACTTTTCTTGGCTGACATGGAAGAGAGCACCTGGCTGCATGCGGCGTCGGAACGAGACAGCTGGAGGTCACTCACGAAGGCCGCGGAATACACATTTGAGACCAAAAGAAAATCTGCCGCCGAGGACAAACGCAGACGACGAAAAGAAAATCTAAACCGACCACCTGCTGACAATGGTTTTGCTTGCCCTGGATGTGGCAAAATATGTAGGTCACAGCTGGGACTGCACAGCCACGGGAAACACTGTATTTTTCACAAATCTTCGGATTCGAAGACAAGCCTATTATTATTATTATTATTTGAGATAGAAATGATTTAAACACGGAAACCGAGCTTGAGATTTTTGTGTGTGTAGCGTAATTCGGATGTTCCTTCAGAGTTGAAGATGGATGGGAGCGGGCAGGGCCTGAAACCGGGACCATAGATAAATCCGAAGCACAGTCCAGCACGCAAACCGCTCTAACAATCGACTTTCCAATCACTAGGTTAAACATTAATTCCTTTACATAGGTGCTTTAAAAACCATCGTCTCTTAACTAGACGAAGCTGATGTAAAACAGGATTATTGCGCTAAGGGAAGTCTGGAATTTCCCATACCTCTGACGATCAATACACATTCAGAATTTGTGAAGATTCAGCATGTGACTCGGAGTCCCGAAATGTTACACGGTTGATCAATGACATTGGCCCTTCAAATGATCTGCATTTTAAATAAATGTATTGTGTATTGCTTTTATGTGCGTTAAAAGTAGTTACGCAGTCAGACAGACGAAAGATGTTTCAAAATACGGGCAAGCCTACATGATAAGAGAAGAATATGGCTTGGGCTTGTAGAAAAATAGATATTGAATAGACGGCATGTCACGGCAAAGTAAACGACGGATAGATAGACAAGAGTCACAAGACAATCATTCTCATCTGTAAATAAACATCATTTGAAGTCTTGAGAACCTTTATAAAGTATTGTAATAACTTAAGGAAACGCAACTCATTGAGGACAACGATGTTTATTTACAGAACATCACACGTACAAGTAGAACAACATGTCTTGATCACATCTTTATCAGCTCTCAACTTGGGCGGAAATCGTTAGTCTCGCCATGTCAACATCCTTTTCTAGTCTGGTTACTAGAAATGCTCATCTCTGCACTAGCCTGGATCATGGAGGGTGGTGCGCATGGTAGAGTCATAAAAATATGTTATAATTAATTGTTATGTCCCTTCAACTCCCTTGGATGTTTTCGGATTCACATTAGAATAAGTGAAGTAGTGCAAGAACACACAAAAATCCAAGACAGGACAGTTTCAAAGCTTGAGGAAATTTACCCCGTAAGGAACAGGTGTACCTTGTGTACTGACTGGCGTAGAAGTTTGTTATTATTGACATGTACTATCTCATTAGATACAGTACAGCCCAGTTCGGGTTCAGTCACACTCAACTTATAGGAGGGGGCCCAAATTCGCATTCCTGAACCCGGGCCCATGGGTAAGTTGCTACGCCACTGCAGACAGGCCACACAAAACTAATAGCGTCTTTTCTTCTTTCGGGGGCTGCTGATAAATTCAAAGCTATTTGCATGATGGTTAAGTTCTCGACGACCAGATGGTCTCATAATTTAATCTGATCCACCTTATTTGTAAGATGTTCCTTTCATGCATATAGATCGAGATCTATGTTTAATGGTAGTAAGCAAAATTGGACTAGTCGAGATGTCTTGTTAACTCTTGGTAACATGTGTTGTTAGACTATACCATGTTTCGATCTCTAAAATAGAAGATATGTATTTCTATTCAACACAATTTCTGTACTAGTTTTACTATGTGTTAGATTCTTTTTTAGCGGCCCCCGAAAGGGGAAAAGACACTATTAGTTTTGTGTGGCCTGTCTGTCCGTCTGTCTGTCCGTCTGTCTGTCTGTCCGTCCGTCCCGTTTAGTGCTCAGAAAGTAGAACAGAAAATGAAAATCTGACATCACGATAATATAGATCCTTCAAAGTTCTGATGCAAGGCTACTTTTTTTTTCTAAAAGCTCAAAATCTAATTTTTAAAAATATTTTATACAAGCAGTATTTAAAGAGAAAAAACCTAATTAGTATGCAATATAAATGAAACCTAATTTAATACAATTAATAATCTAACATAATGCACTAGATTTCACGTTTTATTTTGTTATAACCTATGAGTATTCACTATTTAAGTAATTAACTCATAAAAGAGGTGTGGCAGTTGCCTTGAACATCAGCTTTACAAGGCTAACGTTGAGAGATCAAAGCACGGAAGATGTATATTTTGACCGCTGGGGCATTAAATAAGATCTGTTGTTTACCTTTGATATATTTTTTTAATGAACTTTTAGCAGCGACTTTCGTGTAATAGCGTAAAGCTCGGACATGACATGATTCTAAACTAATTTCTTAAACTTTTTAAAAAATCACATTTAAAAAAAATGTTTTTTTATTGCCAACATTAGAATGAAAGAAGCATATTTTTGTGCGTTTTAACTGTTTGTTGGTCTGTCCGTCACGGTTAGATAAAAAAAAAACAACTAAAGGCTTTTGAAAATAATATTAACCTTTACTTTTCATTCAGAAATATTGCGATAGTTAAAAATATCTATAATAGATTGTTCCGGATGTTTATGTCTAGATCTACATTGAAATGTTATAATAAACTAAAACTAATCTTCTATTTTTAAATTTAATATTGCATTCATTCTATTGCTTATCTGGGCTTTTTATTTGAATTTTACCTAAATTTTATCTAAATTACATCCAAATTATTAATAATAATAATTATTAAGATATATATTAAGAGTGCTAAATCAGAATTTTATTTTATGTACATCTACATCTCTATAGATCAATGCTGAAAGATTATTTGAAATCGCTCGTGTGACATATTGTATATATCAGGCTATTAGTTTGTAACCAGTTAGCATGCTGAACTGATTATCTCGACGCTCCCGGGTTATGTGTCTGTTTGTTTTACATGTTTCGATTGTTTCTTCAGAGTTAAAGATAGTTTACTTCCTATTTCAAACCTTCCACAGGAGGGGATGGGAGCATGCAGTAATTGAGCCAGGGACCAACGCTAAATCCGAACTACAGTCTAGTGCGGAAACATCAAGATAAGGCAGGTTTATACCCTGCTCGCCATCCTCCGTCATTTAGCGAGAAGTTAATTATTTTCAACTTTGAAGGAACATCCGAAACATCTTGCGAATAGGCGGATCTGACAGGGATCCGACTCTGACGGGGGCCGCCTCTGTAATCTTTGTAATCTTGTTTTTTTTTATTCCTTTTGAGTTATCTACATTTTGTTTCTATCGTCTGTTGTTGCTCTCCAGCATGTAAAGTTTAGAAAAGAACAAAAATAATAATCCAAACCGATATTTTCGCCTCTTTTCATGAACGTTGAATCTCCTAATTCCCCCGCGCTCACTCAAACTCCACTCCCTCCCTAGAACTGAAGGTTAACAGGGCGCCAATTTTTCCTTTAGTAAGAGGCGCGGGGCTTCCAAGTTGAGGGTACTGGTTACGCCAACTGACGACCTCGAGGGGGAGGGAGTATCTACATCTGCATGTTGGGGTGACTTCCAAAGATATGAATCCTCTCATAAGAGAGAACTTCAAGCTTGTCAACTTCATTCAGGCGCCCTGAGGGGACAGTGCCCATACCAAGAAACCCAGCAACAAGGTCTGAACTTAACAGACATTTGTTCTTCTGCCTACTTCAGTGATAAGGACTGTGTACGGGTATCCATTCATCCCTCACGTACTGTCTGAGGTTTCCAAAATGTGTGCGAACATTGAGTAATCATTTCTTTGTCGATTCCATGAGAATCCATTCATTGGTTCCTTGGGCCCCGTTGTTTCCCAGTTTCGCTATCCGTTGTTCGCCTATCCGCTTCCAGTAATGAACGTTTCCTCTAAGTGCACTACTTTTAAAGCTACGGGAGCTGGGACTTCTTGAGGACCCATGAAACAGAATTGGACATATCTAATATTTCCATTAGTCCCCCCCCCTCCATGCCGCCTCTCCGACCAGAAACGAGTGAAATTTCACTTCAAGAAAATGTCTATAATGTTTTAATGACTTTTGCAAGTGACTACCTTTAATTGTCCTATCTTTAAATTGCATACATTTATTTCAAAAAGGGCATTACATGTTCATGCCATGTGTTAATATAGTCGGGCATGATAATTATTTTAACTCTGCTATTGTATCGGTTTTCTTGGCTGATTCAGGCCAAATTGTGTATGCAGTAATAGCAGGACCACGTAGGAAATAGTTCTTGCATGTGGAATAAGAAATGTATCTTTATCTTTGTGTTTTCTGGGTATTTTATCAATTACTTAAACTTAGCTTTTCTCGCACCTTTAGTGCACATAATGTGGAACTCTGTAAGGATCAATAAAGTAGTCTTTGTCTTTGCGATCAGGTATTTTATTAGGACTTTTTTTTAGGTTTTTTTTTCGAAGTTCTACTATGGTGTTTGTAATTTTACTAATAGTGTTACACTAGTCATATATGTATATTTTCTTTTCTTATAATTGGTGGCTCTATTCATTCTTGCTAATTCTCTGCCATGGTTTTAAAAATGTATTTCTACATTGAGCCCCTGTGATCAGAATATTTTGAGAATCATTGTGCATTAATTTGACTTAATTAGCTTCACGCATCAGAGAATGCTTTACCTATACCATAGCTAGCTGAGTGTGGCTCTAGCTTCACATCTTAAGTGGGCTATGGGCATCGCACGCTTGCTAGGAGTTACTCGCCTTTGTCTGGTAAGAAAGTGTTTAATATATATGCCAGGATTTGTTATAAATCAATTTCACTTTTTAAAAGTTTCATTTCCTATTGTTTTGAAATAGATTTTTAAATTCTTTACAGACTCAATGATAAGAAAAAAGCTTGTCAATTCTTGCAATTTTTTTTTTAAATACCTCTTATCAGATTGCAAACTCTTCACGGGTTCAAAAAAAGGTGGTTGTGTGAACACCACTAGCGGATCCAGAACTTTGGAGTGGGGGAGGGCGATTTTTTTTCCAAACCCTAACCCTAACGCCCAGTAAACCCTAATCCTATGCATATACGTGCGTACAGCATATATATATGCTGTATATGATGTATATATATACATGAAGAAAAAAAAGTCATGAGGCAAGCTGGGGGTCTGAGAGGGAGGGTTGTAAGTTTCACCAGTGGGATTCGGGGCAAAGCCCCGACGCTAGAAGCGTTTTATTGCATTTTTAACTGTAGAAACGCATTATCCTGACATATACCGCTCATTATTTATCAGTAGATTTCGGGGCGAAGCCCCTACGCCAAAAGCGTTTTCTTGCATACTTCACTGCAGTAACGCATTCTCCTAACAACTACAGCTCATTATTTACCATTGGGGTTCGAGGCGAAGCCTCGACGCCAAAAAACGTTTTCTTACATTCTCCACCGAAGAAACGCATTCTCCTGACCTAAAGCTCACCATTCATCCTATTAAAAAAGGACCTTTTGAATAATGTTGAAAAATATTCTAATAGCCTAATATCCATCCATAAAAATATTCATCGCCCCCTCCCCACCTCACCATATCGGCCAACATACTAGAGGGAGGGGTCGAAATCATCTGAAAATATGTAGAAATATAAAATAATTAGTATATATTATGAACATAACTAATAAATTCATATACAATTGTGTGAATTTTATACTAAAATTCGTCTGCCCCCCCCCATTTCGGGGGTGTTCGGCCGAGTGGGGGGGGCGATCGCCCCTACCGCCCCCCCCCTGGATCCGCCAGTGGTGAACACTGGGTGGACAGGGATCTCAAAAGTACGAAAGTATTTATTTGATGCATGTTGACCTTCAGGGACATGTTGCGCACCGTCATATGTATAAATTAGTCTTGACTACAGCCTTTTTATTATTACGATAAGTGGATCCAGATCTAGAGTAGATCTTAAAGGTCTAATTCAGAAGTATCGGTTTAGTGCTAGATCTAGATGTCCAGATAACGAGCATACCAATTAATAATCGCACAAATAGGCATTGCTCGATGGCCGAAGCAGAGACATCGTACGTTCAATGATTTGACGGTGTAACGCTTCGATTTCCGGTGTGAACTGAATATTATTTTAATTTCTTTTTAATTATTTTATTACATATCAAATTCGATAATGGATGTATTGTTTTTTATGTATTTGTTTTTTGTTTTTCTTGTTTTGTTTTATTCTTGCTCTATCGGTAAACTCTTTCTTTCCAGGCTGTACGACCAGCTGTGTTTTCCTCAAGAGCTGCCTCTACATTGAAAATAGTAAGAATAGCATCGTAAGACTTGGACACTTTTTTTCCACATATTCAAAAAAAAAAATGACGTTTTACATTTTCACTTCACGATACAAAACAATACACACTTTTTGTTGGAAGCATGCGTGCCATTAGAGATTTTCAAATGTGGCAGAGAAATATGAATAGCTAGCTGTTTGGTGTATCCGGGTGCATTAAGTAGGAAGTGTCTGCGTCTGTCTTCGGCAGCGGAATTTCTTTCGGCCTCAAAAGTGTATCCCACGGCCTTTGTGGATGGCCTTCAGCTGTCTCGTTCAGAGGCCGCATCCAACCAGGTGCCCTCTTCTATGTCAGCTAAGGCAAAAAAGACTGCGGGGGGGGGGGGGGGGTATCTGTGTCTATGTTACCGTGATCGCTTTTTACATGCATTTTTAAAACGTTGCATCACTTTAACTTTGAACTGGAGGGTTCAAGCCCCCTCAAACCAATGCATTAACCACTGCGCCAGCGAAGTGCTTATGAAAATAGAAGGTTTTATACTTATCTATTGTTAGTTTAAGCGGCGACCAAGTTCTCTACACAAAGTATGAAGGGGACTAACATACTACCACATCTGTCTAGTAAGATTTCTTTCCCTTGTTCGATACCAGACAAAATAATTACTTATCAATAGTTAATAAAGTTATTGTTGTTGTTGTTGTTTTTTATGATTCTTGTTTCGTCAGGTACAAGAAATAATAGTAAAATTTCAAATTGATCCGAGATTAAGCATAGGAGAAATAACTTGTGCAAACTTTTTACCAGACAGACAGACAAGAGTGAGTTGAAATAAGCTTTGAAAAATATAATTTCTGCTTCAAGCGAAGAGCTTAAAAACTTGATTCTCGCGTGCTGGAAAAGTGTAACATTTTGGTATATTAAAATACGGTTGCCAATACTTCTGCATATACAAAATACTTGCTATTTATGGTTTTATAATAATAATAATAATAATCTTTATTGTCCGTAAGGAAATTTGTCTTACAATTTGTGCATTATACAAAACAAAACATTATTTAAAAAAAAATGTACATTCACACCAGACTCACTCACAATTAACATATGAAAAGTTTACATTAGATTGGTTCTATTTAATGATCTGATTGCCAGAGGAACAAACGAGTTTTTGTGTCTGTTTGTCCTTGCTATCGGTGTCTTGTATCTTTTTTGTGATGGTAAAAAAGCAAAATCCTGACCCAAAGGGTGATTTTTTATTTCTAGAATCTTCTTAGATTTTGTGAGGATGTTTGCCTCAAACAGCTGCCCTATGACTATCTTCAATAACGAAGAAATAATTCACGTCTGTTGACGATGTTTTTTGTTTGCTTAACTTGAAGTCGCCCCAACGTAAGAAATCATTTTTTTCGGTTTTAGAAAACTTTAGAAATGATGCAAGCTCATTTGTCGGATATTTTTTACAATGGACTATTAATCACAGAACTATATATATGAAACAAATCTATTTCCTGTTAGTTTTCATTGAGATAAAAATTCTAGATCGAAATAATTCATGTCTACTCATTTTACTAACCTTATAGGTTGATTACCTAGATCTTTCTATATTTCTAGATATTTCTATATATCTAAAAATTGCACAAGAATAATTAAGAAACGAGAATACTTATTTTTTATGTTCAATTACAAGGCCTAGATCTAAAAATTAAATTATATGTTAGGGTTGAAAAAACAACAACGTTACTTCTTATAACTACTTTACAAAAATACGCCTTGTTTCAACTTTTTCAAAAAAGTTTCACCACATTTGTTGTAGTCTTAAAGGATCTTCATGTCCACTCTAGACATAATATATTTAAGTCTACGGCTAAGAAAAAGAAAACCTTTTTGCACACTTCTATGTAACCTCCGAAAAATATGACTACATTTCTTAATTTTACTTTGAGCTTACTATGAGCTTATTTGTCTTAGTACATCCATGTAGTATAACTGCTTGAAGTTATCTCGTGTTATTATATTCTGTTTGCAATATGTGTATTTAATAAGCGTGAATAAAAGAAATGATACTTATCATTGAATCTCTTTAATAGCGGCCCCCGTAAGGGGAAAAGCCGCTATTAGGTTTGTGCAAAATGTCCGTCTGTCCTTCTGTCCGTCTGTCCGTCTGTCACACTCAGGGCGCCAAAACTAGAAGAGATACGAAAAATATTTTTTCACCATTAAATGCGGCTTGAAAATTTAGGTGCAACGGCTACTTTTAGTTTTCTAAAAGCAAACCGTTTAATTTATAAAATTAATTATGCAAGCGATTTTTTAATAACAAAACACCAATTCTGAAACAATTACGTAAATGTAAGGGAGGAAATGTTACTAGAAAAAATGCTTTTGGCATGTAGATATCACGCACATTTTTAAAAATGAATTTCTGTCTGTCTGTCCGTCTGTCCGTCTGTCAGACTCAAAACAAAACACCAATTCTAAAACAATTACGTAAATGTTAGGGAGGAAATGTTACTATAAGAAATGCATTCCACACATAGGTATCATGCACATTTTTTTAAATGAACTTTTAGCAGCGGCTTTCGTGTACTAGCGTAAAGCCCGGAAATGACATGATTCTAAACTAATTTCTTAAATTAAAAAAAAAATCAGATTTTTTTTTTAATTGTTTAGTGCCCCCATTAGAATGAAAGAAGCATATTTTTGTGCGTTTTGTCTGTTGGTTGGTCTGTCCGTCACGTTTTAAAAAAAAAACACCAAAGACTTTTGAAAATATGATTTAACCTTTACTGTTCTTTCAGAAATATTGCGATAGTTTAAGGATGAGAGCATACAGGAATTGAGCCAGGGACCAACGATAAATCCGAACTAAAGTCTAGTGCGCAAACATCAAGATAAGGCAAGTTTATACCCTGCTCGCCATCCTCGTCGTCCAGCGAGAAAATAATTATTTTCAACTTAGAAGGAACATCCGAAACATCTTGCGAATAGGTGGATCTGACAGGGATCCGACTCCGACGGGGGCCGCCTCTGAGTTTGTGTATTACAAAAATTCTCTTTGTAATCTTGTTTTCTATATACTCATATTGAATGTAATAGTTAACAATGTACTGTGGCCTTTTTTGTCCATTTGTATAAGAAAGTAATATTAATTTTTCTATGGTCAGAACTAACCATAAAAAATAAATTTTAAAATACATCAATATAACAAGCATAATAGAATAAATCTTTTTAAAATCATTCTAATCTAATCTTTTTTTTATCTAAAGATTAGAGCCACGAAATCACTTCCATACATCCCAATACTGCAGCAAGAAGCTCTCTTTTATATAAAACAAAAGTAGTTAATTACCATTTCCATTGGTTAACCAATTTGTTAATTTCTATTGATTCGTGTATTGTTTTCGACTATGGATAAATAATCCAAATTTCATCTTAATCCGAGAAAGGGATTTGGGAGGAAAATAACCTTATACAAAAGGGAAATAACTCCGCGTATACAGTCACATCTCTCAATGTGTATCATTTATCTTCCTTTTTCAATGCCAAACTAATTAAATAATTACCAATTAATTAAAACAAATATTGGTTAATTTTTTTATTGATTCGTGTTTTTTTAGTTACAACAAACAATAGTGTAAAGCTTCAGCTAGTTCCGAGAATGTGGGAGAAATAACTTGTACATAAACTGAACTAGACAAAGTTGATATAATCTTTGTAGGCAATTGAGCATGCAGGGCCTTATTTAATTGTATATGAGTCTATTCCTTCAAACATTCATGTGTTTTTCTCATTATAGCCAACTACAAAACTGTTTATTAACAATGAATTTCTGGAGTCAGAAACCGAAAATTGGATTAATGCGCGCAATCCTGTAAGTTAAGTACTTGAACGAGTTTGTTTTATTCTGTATGTCCTGAAGAGAAACTTGATGTAGATGTAATAGTAACATTACTTGAGAATATCGATGTTCTTTTAGCCCTTAATCAACTTTCTGTATAATAATTAATAAAAATATAATGTTACCTTTTTGTATTATTAATAATTTAGGCTACAAACGAGGTTATATCAAAAGTACCTGAAAGTACAACATCAGAAATGGAAGCAGCTGTTGCTGCAGCTAAAGCAGCTTTTCCCGCTTGGTCCAGATCATCAATTTTATCAAGACAACAGATTATGTTCAGACTACGTGATCAGCTGATTAAAAATAGGGTCTGTTTATTATAAAACGTTTGGTCTATTTATTATAATGAGATATGCGCGCAGTTTAAGGCGAAATAATTATAGCGATATATTTGGTCAGTTTATAGCGATATATTTGGTCAGTT
>JADKLZ010011533.1:0-10705 GCA_021533235.1 Biomphalaria straminea | reverse complement strand
ATATTTATAATAAATCCTTCATTTTAAATTATGCGCAAGTGGGTTTACATGAAACTCAGCTACTATAGAAGAAAAGGAATGAGGAGCAGAAGTATTTTGTGTACATCATTTTAGTGTTAAATCTAGATACTATAACAAGATTTAGGTCTAGACCAATGCCTAGATGCAATTGCAGCAATACAAGTGTCTAGTCTAAATAAAGGTAAATTTATTTACTAATTTAGTTGTAATAATATTAATAACTTTAGGCCTAGATTTAATACTTGCATTGAAAATATAATCAATAGATAGATTCTAGAGATAATATTTATAGAATTATTTCATTTAAATTATAGTATAAATAATTATTTATCATCTGTAATATATTTGTAAAATATCCCTGACACATTCACTGTTATCTGTTGCACATGTATTAACATCACATTTCGTACACACAGGTTTCTTTTACCTCCAAAGTGCTCACTAAGAACTAAATCCTTATAATAGCATTGAAAAGATAAAACAAGTTCTTCTATAATGCCATTTCGCTACATTCAAAAAGGGTCAAATAAACAATTACAATTTATAAAATGAAATATATTTCTTTTTTTTCAGAGAACAAAAGACAAAGATAAATGTTGTAGGGGGCAAGTGAATGTGTGCAAAGGACTAACTTGAAATGAGTACTTTGGGCTTCTATGTGTTGGCTGGGGGGTGGCGGCCAAGTTTTAAAAAAATAAAATTAACAGACAATACCTTTAGAAACAGAATCTAGGATCTAAATGAATAACCTTAAAATTAAAACTCTTAAAATTTATGCAAATCAGCTATTCGCAATCAGTGAGCATTTCAATATCAGCCACTGAAGTAGACTGAAATAAATTATGTTCCACTTTTGCCTATGCCTATGGTATTTGTCAAAAACTAAATTGTGTGTTTGATAGTAAAATTAAGTGTTATTTTATTTTGTATAAAAATGAAGAATTGCAATATTTCTTTATTATTACAATGTTTGCTTATTTTTACTAGAATTAATATTAAATAGCTTTTGAATTTGGTTTTTATCTTAAATTTAAATATATTTTATGGAACAATTTTATATACACATATTTTTATCAAAATGGATTTTCTTTATAGTTGTGATTTACATAAATTTTACAAACATATTTGCGCATTGGTTCCCTCAGGTCACTAATTTTTGTAACCCATCATTCTAAAAAATAAAAACTTTTCAAGAGTCAATACAATACCGTTCACTTTTATTTAAAAAAAAAAAAACAACTTTATTAGATCTAACAAAATTACTGGTGTGTAAAAAAAAATTGTCACTTTGCAAAGAAAACATATTGGTCATGTTTCACTTGCAACTTTAAATGATCATGGCAACTCCTATATGAGCCAATGTGTAAAAGAGCTGGTCAGAACGATTAATATAAATTTCTGATGCACTTGGATTGGACAATTTTGCAGCTGACAGATTTGTGATTTTTTTTCAATGAAATGTAATAGTAAATTTAATTTTTTATCTTAAAAAATGGATACAGAATAATCTCTTTAAGTTATGCTAGTAGTAAGTAGTAAAGTTAAGAGTATGATATATATGTTACACTATATGTACATTATAATTATAAATCAATTAATGGATCTAAATAAGTTGTAATGTATAATATTAGTATATTATATAAATTAGAATACATAGTATGATAGTATCAGTAGCTATAGTTTGTAAATGTTTTTATATATAATTATTATATAACATTAATATATTATTTAAAAATTGAAATATTATGACTTCACACAGTCTAATTAAGATGCACAACTAGATAAGCACATGGATATACCCCTAGAGGAAATTAATTACATTTTTTTTCTTTAGTTGAAGGGATTCTGTAACTGTAACATATAATATAGTGACAATATTATATATATATATTATAGATAATTATCTTTAAATCTCTGTTAAAATTCTTTTTTAAAGTACATTGAATAAAACATAATTAGATCTATATTTGAGTAGAATTTACTCACAGCATAGCTACTAGATCTATCTGATATGTGATCTTGCTGAACAGAAGATGAAATGTGTGTAAATGATGGAACTCCAGGGTTTTGAAGGCTTGGTGGAACTCCTGTTGAAAATCTGTTACCATAGAATTCATTGGGTGTGTATCCAGAATTAGCTTCAGGGGGATAATTATTATAAGGTAAATTCCTTTGATTAGCCCTTCCATCATTCTGTCTCTGTGATGAACCGTATCGAGATCTATCATCATGATGATCTTCAGGATATCTCGATCGACCTCCACCGCGATAACTCATATTGACTTACTGACAATTGAAAATGAAACGAATTGTCATGAATTGATTGTAACAAAAACAAATGGCAATAAAAACAAAACAAAAATGTGTGGCGTGAATGAGTTGTGATAATTAGATCTTGGATCTAGGGTCTAGATCTAGATCTAAAGGGTGCATTTATTTATTAAAATTGAAATGAACAAAGATAAAATTAGAATGTAGACTCTGGGCGTAGATCTATTATTATTATTATTATACTGTGTCACATAGTGTCGGCCATTTTATCTTATCTTACTTCCGGTTACCAGCGTTTTTTTGTAAATGTTGTACAAAGCTAAAATTAATCCAACACTACATCTAGATCTAGATGTATATAGATCTAGAATCTATAGATCTAGATCTAGATCTATTAATATAGACCTATGAACTAGATTCTATAATAAATAGACTCTATAGATCTATATAAAGGGAAAAGATCGTCTATCGAGACGTAAAATGCCACAGATACATCTTCTTGACAAGGATCACAAATTCACAACGCCGGCAACGGCATCTAACATTTTATGGGGACTTTTCTAGGATAGGAAAGCCAGTAGACAATTTTTTTTTTTCATAATCATTACAGTAAAGATCGAGTTTTGCCTCTTAAAATCGATAATTATACGATGTAGATTTACTAGAAATGCTAGATTGTTAAATAAGAAATGTAAAATTAAAAGAAACTGATATATCTACACAAATTCGTGGATTTAAAGACCAACTGAAGAGGTTTTGGGGTCAATCACAGAAACCGTTTTAATACTTGTTTTCTGTAAAATAAGGCTTTAAAAAACGTCCCTGCAAAATATTTCTTACAACTTTTCAGCCGTTAATGAGATATTAGCATTTTAATGTGGGTTTTAGGGACACTAAAAAGTCTTAGTCTCGTAGCCATTCGAGATGTGTTTCTTCCTAACTACAGGGGTCCGTGACGTCACTGTCTGGAAATAGGTCACGGTACTAAATTTAGACCTAAGCTAGCCTAAGCGAATTAGTGTTCGCCGGATTAGCCTAGATCCAGTCAAGCGTACTAGTATATCGAGTTTTAGTCCATCGTACAACGTTGATCAGTCTACTAGACCTCTTGTTACAGTCCACGTTTGGTTTTTATGACTGTGTAGGCCTATAAGCTAATCACATATAGTAAGCCGGTTTAACCTAGACTCATTCATGCGTACCCAGAAAAAATGACCACAACACAGTGTTTACGTCCACCCTATCGTGTAGTACACCTGGTATTTTTCATTCTGATAATGATAGTAGTAAAATAGATTTATATGCTAGAACTAGAAACTTTGGTTGCAGAAACAGCTCTTAGACTATCAGAATTTACTTATTCAAATGCCCTTGGAATGATAATGTGTGTAGAGATGGGGTGGGGAGAAACAAGTCAAAGCTAGATATTATAGTTACTTGCTCACTTTAAGTACAAAATCAGCTTCCTGAACTTGTATGATTCAAGAGTAATCCCCACATTGGAAGCAGTTATCTCAATGAAAAGCTGATATCAATGAAGAGCTCAATTTGTTTTTTGTAATGCCAATGCAGTTTTAAAGCAGAATACCTAACTAATAGTTATGCAGTTTTAAAAGAGAATTGCTAACTAATAGTTAACTTTTATATTTTGTTATATTAACATATTTCAAAGTAATAGGATATTATCAGAAAATAAGATAGCAAAAACAGCTGAGGTAATGTATTTGATCAGATAGGTTCAAGCTATTAAATATTTCAAGTTCTAATATTAAATTGTTTATCTAGCTAAATAACTTTGGTTGCTAATTTTTTTACAAAATATCTTTGTAAAAAGTGTCTTTTTGGAAATATTTACATTACATTAACTAATTTATAAATGTAAACAAAATATACATTCCGCAATTATAATAATTAACATTTTCTTTGTCTGCGTCTGTCTTTAGCAAGTTCGTGAGAGCTTTACAGTTGTTTCTTTCAAAGGCAATCTGCGTTTTCCTATGCCGAAGAAACCACTGGTTTGTCTGGATAATGAATTAGATGTGACAAAATATACAATTGCAACTGGGTTCGTGTGTTCAAGAAAAATGCTGCATTCATCCGTAATCTTTGGAATTGAAGATAATGATTTATAACATTATGTATGCATTAAAATATAAAGAGCATTTCCCAGAAAATTGAGTATATACCGGTATAAAGAAAATTTAACAAATTCGTTAATTCTAAAAATTTATGACAACATTAGCTTAAAACAAACCAACAGAAAATATGACACATGTATAAGACATTTTTATTTAAAGATTATTGTCATGACCATATAACACTGAGAAAATTTCTTCTAAGCCATTGAGAGTCATAGCATCAGCTTTTAGATTTGTAATTAAAAGATGCTTAACAGTCTTATAAAACAATATTCCAGCTGGCATAACACACAATCAGGCAGCCATCCACTGTTGGACCCGTCAGATCATCTTTTAGCCAATGTCAGGTTTCTACAATAAAACAAAAATTATATATTTATTTTGTAATAGATCTATATACACAAATGAAAAATTAACTAATATTAAATATGAACATGAACATTAATATCAGCCTAGAGGAATCTAGCACTACTTTACTAGAAAATAATTAGATTATATAGCCCCATAGTATTAATTCTTATAATTGGCTGCCTGGTCGTGCGGCTTGCGCACTGGACTGTCGTTTGGATTTATCGATGGTCCCAGGTTCAAACCCATCCCTGTACAATCCCCCGTCGATTGTGGGAGGTTTGGACTAGGAAGTAAACTACCTTCAACTCTGAAGGAACATCCGAAGCATGTAAAACATTTTACAAAAAAAAATTCTTGGAGTCTAATGATGAAAGAAGATGTGGAAAGAGTTTTTTAAAGTAAGTCTAGATTTTATAAATCTAGATCTATATCTTCCTTAGGCTTAAGATTTATATATTAATAATAATAATATAATGCTTTCTAAATAAACTATTATAATCTAAATCTTGTAGTAGGCCCTACTACAAAACAAGAATAGACCAACTTTAAGATTTAGAATTAGATAAAGACAGAAACTTCCCCATGACATATATATATTATATATATATATATAAATATCTAATAATAATAATAATACATAAAATATATTTATATTATTACAGACCACTACTCAGCACTAGTGAGGTGACCTACTCACCTAGCCCTCTAAAGGCTATACCTATGACCTAAGTCTAAGCCTATACCTATACTATATATATACTATATATATAATATTATATACTATAGTTAACTATATAATAGTAGCCAGGCTAGTCACTAATAAAGTGACAAGTTCTAAGATCTAAGTCCAAGACTATATTCCTATATAATATATATATTTTATATACTAAATTAGATCTACGACTATACTAATAAAATCAGTATTCATTATAATGATTATATCTACAATAATCTACAACTACATTATGATTAGTGTCATTAGACTACAAAACTTGTCAAAACACTGTAAAACAGCTGACGTCACTGACGAGCTGATCTAAATTAAAATGTAGCTAAATATCTATCATTAGATATCTAGATCCATATCTAGTTGCAATCTAGTAATATGACTAAATTGTTTACGTTAAGTTGGTCTTAATTATAAAAAAAAAAAACAATATCTAGATTTAATCTAGATCTAGAATCCGCTAGCTAGTCTAGATCTAGAATCTTGTGTCTTGAACTCGCCATTTTCCCCCTGTTTCCAGACAAAAACGTCACTTCCGTTTTCGGCCATGACATAGCCATTTCAAATCTCGTTATTTTTTTGACGCTTTCAAATGACTTTTTCTAATATAAATATGTGTTTCTTTTAACTCAAATTTTTAGGAACAGTATTTAATACCATCTACTATCCAAATCAATAGTTATCTCAATTTCGATAAAAACCTCTTCAGTTGGTCTTTAAACAAAAATTGACCGGGTTTGGCATATGGGAGGCAAGTGACGAGGGAATTCAAATACAGAAAATAAAATTGAAAAAAAAAAAAGAAACTTTGTATCAAAATCATGAAAATGCGTTAGTATATAGGCTAGTAGTATATAGCTCAGTACTTCTGAACAACCAAATTGGACAAAAGTTGTATCTTATCTTTTAAGACGTCTCTAGGATATTGCGGCAAGGATGCAATGCATTCTTTAAAACATACATTATCTATGGAGAATATTTAGATGGAAACTCTAATAGGATTTACTCCTAGCTTGACCATAAACTGGCTGCATTTTTTTAAATCTGAGGCCTGCAGATAATATTGACCTCACTGGAGAAAATATTGACCTGCAGGTAAATTTAAAAATCAAAATTAAGAGGATGCTTCAGCAAGAGCCGTTGGCATGAAAATCAGTGCTGAAAAGAGCAAAATAGGCCTATGTGGTGGTGATAGTACGAGATACTGCATGCAGTTGAATGGTCAAACATTATAATATAGAAGTCGATTTATTTAAATATAGGGTCAACCATAGCAAGAGATGGGGGAGGGGTCAATAAAATAGGCCTACAGAAAAAAAAACTACGTCCAAGCTTGGCATCTGATATGTCATGTGCAATTGTTTGTGGAAATCTGGAAGAATAACATCAGCTTCCAAGTAAAATTAAAGCTGTATTCTTCACTTGTAGTCTCTGTACTTCTATAAGGTATTGAAAGTTGGACACTGAACGCTGAGACTGAAAGAAGAATTCAAGCATTTGAGAGTAAATCCTTCAGAAAATGCTAGGTATCAGATACCAGGAAAAGAAGATAAATGAGTTTGTTCTTTTAAAACTCAAGCAATACTTTGATGAGACAAAAGCTGAACTGGTCGATATCATTGTAAGACATGTCTCACTATCAAAAGTCAACTTTCAGGACACAATGGAGGGAGTACAAAGAAAGGGTCGTCCAAAGAAAAGCTGGCTGGACAATGTAAAAGAGGGACAGGGTTCTCTGTTGATATCCTTCTAAGAACAGCTGCTGACTGGGAAGAGTGGAGCAACTGCCACAACTTCCCTAGGACGAAAGTCAAGGGACAGGTGAGATGAGAGAAAATGTGTAGGCCTACTTGCACAGTTGTGATTGTTTGCACAAGTATTACCTTTGACCCTAACCTGGCTCGATGGGTTAGGTCTTTGTTCCTCAGCCATGCATTGATTAATTAGTATGAAATGGAAACCTTAACTTTGTAAAGGCATGTGATGAGGATTCTGTTTATGAACCCTTTTGGAAGCAGCTATCCTACAGTTATGTGGCAGTACAGTGTAGGAATACGAAGGACTGCCCTCGTGGGGCACATGGCTCCTGCCTCAAAAGACAATGGATGCGCCCAAATGAATTAGCCTACTGGTTTTGTTTTCTTGTCTTCTTGAGTTTGAGCACAATTTTAAGCCGATTCTGGCGCGGCAAAATTTGCCCCAATTCGTGAATGTGACTGCCCCTGTTTTAGGGCTATCTGATAGGGCAGCTTTCTTTCTTTCATATTCTTCGTGCATTTTGTTGTCGGTGAGGTTTGTAACATCACGCTGTCTCAATGCTGTCCGATATATTGCTCAATTATCTATTACATATTTTCAATGATGCCTGTGGTCATGGCCGTCGCGAGGGTTGTGGCCGCCTACGTGCGAAATTTTAAAAAAATGCCGCCCCACCTTTTGTTTTTCTAGAAAAAAAATCCATTAAGACTGAGCTGGACACTGTTCCAAAAGTGCACTATGATTTAAATCCATTTTTTGTAGATCTTTCCATTTTTCCCTTTCAACTTCGCACAGTTGTTGTACCCCTCAAGTAGGCCTACCATGGAACTATACTAAGTTCCATGGGCCTAGAGCTACAACTATATGAATCATGCACTAGGAACAATTTTGGATTTACGTGCATTCAAAAATAAGAATATTGGTTCTTTATAATAAACATTAAAAACTTATCTCGTTCTGACTACTCGCGCTTATGCTCCTGTATTATAATTGATGAGTTGCGGCAGGTATATTACAATGAACAGTGTAATTGATCATGATTTATATACAATTTCTCGATAACTTTGACTGCTCAACGGTGATATATGGTCTGGACGTGGACATGTTAACTTGTTTGTTATTGTAAGTTAAAGTATAATCCAAAAAAAAAAAAAAAAAAGCTCGAAATACAAAAACCATTGACAGTGGAGCTTTTTCAACGTTCTATACACTTTCATTAAAATTATCACCACTGTATTTTGGAGAGATGTGCATTGTATCCACAATCATATGACATAGCTAGGCCTACTCGGATTCAGAGTTGCCTGCAAATTTATCCAACAAATAAAGCAATTCAGCTCTGAATATTGAGTTTAAAACAAAGTAAATAATGCAAAGTACAAGTCACTTAAACAATGATTTGAAATAAAACAATTTAAGACAGTGTTTATCATATTCCCGGATGGCGACTCCCTAGGTAACAACATTTTCATTCCAACTCCCTTTAGAAGCAGGAGCCCGGAGGAGCGATGAACGCTTCCACAGTATGAGGTCCGATATTTTTTTTTTAAAGAATGTAATTAAAAAACAAACTTGGTCACAATTTTTAGGTTTTATTTTTCACTTATAGGCCCTATTAATTTAAAAATGTGTATAGAATCCCAAAGTTGGGTCATGAAAGTTCACTAAAAAGTTGTTTTTTTAAATTGTATTGCCGGCATAATATTTAAGCGTAGTAAAATGTTCTTCCTGGAGGTAGAATTGAAGATGCGACAGGTTTCCGCTCAAATCTGAACCTTTTTTTTTTTTTTTTTTGCCGCCCCCTCCCCGTTGTAGGTGAATTGTTAGCTTGTAGCTTTCAATAGCCAGTACAACTGAAACGATGAAGGCGTTTTATATTAGTTAATAAATAAACTTTGAATAACTTGAACAAACTTCTTTATGAAAAAAAAAAAAGACTCAATATAACTGTTATTACTCGCGATTCAATTTGAGATAAAATATAGATCTAAATGTAATGAAATAAACTGATTTTTAATACAAAATCTAGCTCACAACAAAAATAAAGTCATTACTTTTTCATGTCTTAAATAGTCTGACATTTGCATTAGGTACGCTGATCTCATCATTGTCACTGCATAACCAATCAATCGCTTAACCTCTTATCACTGCCGCTTAGGAAACACACACACACCATTACACCCCCCTTTGTGTGGATGTCACGCCCTTTCCCGTCTTAGGAGAGGAACTAGCCCCCCCCCCCCTACAATGAAATAAAAAAAATGACTATTTAATTACCGTAATAGATCTACTTCCAGGGCGAGCTATTCGACTCAACTAATATTACCAACAACCCTCGAAAATTCAAGGTCAGAAATGAGTAGGCGCTTTAGCCAAAACCCGTGGAAATCACTCGCACGCTGTTCTATTTTATTTGTTATAGTTTCCAAAATAATTTCTTATGTACGAATCATAGACATAAATAAATATATATGTCTATGGTACGAATATTGTATACATTTTCAAATGATAACGGAATAATTAGAATTTATTTAAAATATTTAAGTATTTTTTTCTAATTAACTTTTTTTTTAAAGTAACCTTGGAATTATGATATGGCCGCCCCATAAAGTCGGCCGTCTGTGTGCAATGCACATATTGCACAATAGGTAGCAGCGGCCCTGCCTGTGGTCCTCAGAACTCTCTAGCTGACGTTTTGTTTGGTTGGTCTTGGAGTCTAACTCCCTCCGCAAGCTCAGCATTGTAGATGTCCTTGAAAATGTGTCCTTCTGGTATGCGAGAGATACGTCCTAGCCAACGAAGTCTCCTCTGTGTTAAAAGTGTATCGGGGTGTAGATACTAAGCTTATTGGATTGTTTCAAAACCCCCTGATTGGAAACACGAACGTCACACGATTCCTTCAGGAGATACACATTATCGGTGTGGCTCTAAGCAATTGTAGGTTGCATGGGCAGGGCTCCTTGACATTTTTTTTTTCTTGTCCGTAGTGGCAGTTTCTATTTCTGGCAGACTAGCTTCATACCAGTCATTAAAAAATAAATAAATATATAAAACCAGTGATGATGTTTGCTACATCATATATTTACATGGGGAAATGGGTATGCATTTATGGTTGTGTCTATGTGAATAGGCCTATCACAGCACATGTTCAGGCTTTGTTATTTTCTAGTTTTACCTTTGCCAGTAATATCGTATCATTCTGGCTTAAGAAAAACTGGTTGCCCCCCACCTCCGTTACGTGGATGTAATAAAACGTGATCTCAAAACATTGATACTGACCATTGAGAAGACATAGCCCTAAACCTCACTAGATGGAGAGACGGTGACCAAGAAAGCTATGGACAGTGGAAAAACATGGGCCTCAACTCTGTTCTATATCAATCGTGCAAAAATGAATGTTCTATATTAATTGTGCATGAGTGAATGTTCTATATTAATT
>JADKLZ010011523.1:0-11296 GCA_021533235.1 Biomphalaria straminea | reverse complement strand
TAAGGCTTGGTGGCCTCATGTTATTACCACAGAAGGCTTGGTGGCCTGATGTTATTATCACAGAAGGCTTGGTGGCTGAGTGGTAAAGCGCTTGGCTTCCTAACCAAGGGTTCCGGGTTCGAATCCTGGCGACTGGGATTTTGAATTTCGGTATTTTACGGCGCCTCTGAGTCCCTGATGGGTACCTGACATTAGTTGGGGAAAAGTAAAGGTGGTTGGTCGTTCTGTTGGCCACACGACACCCTCGTTAACCGTGGATTACATCATCTGCCCCAGGGGTACATTCCTAACTCACGTGATTAGGCTGTGATTTTTAGTTCACACGTGAACGCCAATGCTGCGTTTACAAAAGTTAAAGATTTAATAGGGTTGTAATCTCCCTTTAAAAAGACGAGTCACTATTTTCAGAGTGAGCCAAAAAAATATTTCTCTCAAATATTTCCTTCAGCTTTCGTGTTGATAACTTATTTTATGACCACCTGACCATCGTTTCTACAAACTATTGTAGTTGTTTCTGACCATCGTTTCTACAAACTATAATATTGACACCTCCCCATTGTTTGTCATAGCTAGGGCTGCGAATCCACAGGAGATACTGCATTCCTCATTAATCTTTGGACTCAAAAATTAGACGTATCATTATTATAGATCAGTCTTATTTAAATAAATGAGGAATGCAGTATCTCCTGTGGCTACGCAGCCCTAGCTATGACAAACATATTTTGCCACAATTGGGCAGGCATAACCTGTGTCTGCTATACATTACTGTTAGTAACACATGCACTCTTCGATTTCCAATTTCCAATTTTAACTTTGCATTTTTTGTCTATTACAAAGTCCTTCTCCAGTTATTCGCTAATTGGGCCCAGAAAATGTTCATGCATTTCTAAATGAGGTGTTCATGAAACAGAAGCATTAATAATAGTGACATTTTGGTACGAGACAAAACTGGTGTAGAATTTAAATCTGTGTCAAAGTATTTGTGTGCTTAGACAGTTTCAAAGATTTTAGTTTCTATTTCACTCACAATTTGTAATTGTATTAATTGATAAAAAAAATATCCTCTAAAACTGAGAAAATGTCGATGATAATTTCTACCATAATAGATTGCTAGGGCTGCTTTTCATGATTTCCTGAAATTGTTTCTATTGTTGTTTTCTTTTCTAGAGCAAATTTATTTAATTTTTCTTTTTATGATCTGTAATATATTCGTATCTTTTCATTATTTATAGGACCCAGATCATTTACTCCTTTTTCCTGTAATCTCGTATTTTTTAAATTATTCGTAAAACAGCCGACATGGATAATAACCTGCAGAATAAAGTGACTCGAAATAATACGTCATTGACGGTGAAACGTTTTCAACGTTCCTAAACTTTGATAATAACAGAGACGATTGTGTATTTTTATTATTTGTGTCCAGTAAGAAGCCTTGTTTGTCTCATTTCTTCTCTCTTTCACTCCAGATCTCTTCTTCTTGAACTCTACCTCTCTCTGTCGCTTTTTCACTCTATACTTTTTCTATTTCCTTTCCTTCTTCTTTGTCTCCTAGTATCTTTCATTGTCCTCTTCTTTGCATTCTTTGTTTTTCTTCTCTCTCTCTCTCTTTCAATTTTAGTGAAACCGATTAGGTATGAACAGAATATGTTGAAAGTGTTCCTGCATTGTTAACTGGTCTGGCTACAATACAAACATAATTTCTATATAAGCTGCTCACCTGTGTCCTTGTTTGTAGCACGATGTTTGGGGGGCCTGGGGCGGATGGCTCTGGGTGATTTCTTGACTACTTATATGCTGGGTATTACTTAGCTAATGGGAAGGGGTAAAATGATTTTATATTTTTTAGATGAAAACTTGAGCAACAAAAGTGAAGGGATGCAAATAAGGAAAACGATGGGGGAGGGGGGGCTTCAGATTAATTTTAATTTAAAAAAATAAACGTGGATTCAAAATGGGAAAAATGTTTTCAGAATTTTCTTTGAGTTAATTTATTGGATTTAAAAAAACAATGTTGTTGAAGAATCAATTCCTCGGAGTAGATTTACATAAATAAAAATATATCGGTGACATTTTGGTTTTTCTAATGATTTCCAATAGGCCTATCATAGTCATATGGCATGTATGTATGTAATACCATATGACATGTGTGCATCTAATAGCATATGACATGTGAGTTTCTAATACCATATAGCATGTATGTATCTAATACCAAATAACACAGGAGATCAATTTTGTTTGTTTTGTTTTGTAAGATATCAAAAGAAAAAAAATTAAGAAAGAGGATTACAAATGCATAATGGGGAAAAAATGGAAGCCTGGTATTTGAGCGGGAAAAAAAATGTGTGAATGACGTTTGGCTTGTATTCACTCGATGGTTTTTAGCTTTTGCTTTCAAATTGTTGTATAAGAAAGTCAATAAATCATCACTAGAGTAAGATTTCTGTCCTAAGAGAGCACTATTCAATTAAGGAGAAACTGCTCTTTGTAGGTCAACTATTTGGAATAGTCGTGGGATAGTTGTAGAGCTGTGAGCATTGCTGTGGAAGGTGCATAGATTGAAAAGAAGATTATACACAGAAAAATATATAATTGAAAGAAAAAAAATGTGTTTGATCTGAAACTTTTCAGATTACCTGGCACAGATAAAATATGTACCTTCAGGTGCATTGGTGAATTTTGTGAGGGTCTTTTTTTTCTTGGTTAGTTGGTGAAATGACTTAAGTAAGTTAAGTCAATTAATTTTTTTTGGTCAGTTGGAACTTGGAAGTATTGCAACAAATATCAGTCAGTGGAAACTATCATTTACACAAACCTATAAAGATATAGATATCTCGATGGTTAGAAATATAGTATCAATATTATGGACCTCATTTACTAATCGTAAACAAACAACATTTAGCCAAGTGATAATATTGATAACAAAGAGTCCAGATCAGACACAATGGTGCTCTTTCTGATCACTTCCCAATAGAAAATGGCGTGAAGCAGGGCTGTGTACTTGCCCCTCCTTACTCTTACGCTATCTTCTTTGGCGTAATGCTGGGTCAAATGAGGCAGCGATTGCATGAAGGTCTCTGTCGTGCGCGCGTGAAGTTTTCTTTTGTATTTAATATTGGTGTTTGAGTGTATAGGAAGTAGTTTTTATTCGGTGCGTTTTGTTGTCTAGAATATTGTGTATTTGTGTGTTTACGTCATCCTTGGTTCCCGCATGAGAGAGAAAGAGCTTTGGTGCTTTACCTGTTGGTCTGGTGGTTGGTTGATGGTTTGTTTTCCCGTTGTAACGGTACGTAGGTACATAGAGCTATTAAGTAGGTTCATCTTTCGTTACGGGTATCGTTAGTGAACGTTCTTTTCTGTAGCGGCATCGCTAGATCTAGGCTTTCTTTTCGTTCCAGGGTGTTAGGCTTGGGCTATGTGTAAGAGGTTGTCTCTCCGCCCTTAGAGCTGCATCTCATTATTGTGAGAGAGGTGTGTTATAATTACTGATGATAACATTGTTATTTTGAATAACATGTTTGATTGTAATGCCCATTTAATAATTGTTTTATTTGCCATGGATGCTTAATCATATCATATTCATCATCTCATTAAATTGTTAAAAGCTTGATGCTGTTATTAACTATTGTAAGTTACTTATCGTTCAGGTTAACTGTTGGCTGTGTTGCCGTTTAGTTGCCTAACGTATAGCCGGCATTTAGTTGTACATTTGGTTTTATATGCCGTTACCTTTGTTTAGTTTATTCTGTTCAGGGAGAGGGAAAACCCGGACCGGCAGGTCATCCCCTGTATGAGCCTGAAACCCCTCCTGACAGAATTATTCTGTTCAGTGAGAGGGAAAACCCGGACCTGCAGGTCATCCCCTGTATGAGCCTGAAAACCCTCCTGACAGTATCTACATCCGGTTTCGTTCTGACGACAATGTGTTTAATCTCCGACGTTTACTATCCCACACAAAAACAAAGGAGATGGTCATAACGGATCTTCTCTATGCCGATGATTGCGTCCTGCTAGCTCACAATGAAAATGACCTCCAGAACGCGGTAAACGAATTAGCCTACGCTGCCGCCTCTTTCGGTCTATCTATAAACCTCGGGAAAACAGATGTCATGTTCCAGAAGTCACCCAATGAAACATACTCAGCCCCAAGGTTCACAGTAAACGGACAGCCCCTTAACGTGGTAGACCACTTCACATATCTAGATAGCATAGTGTCAAATGACGCCTCACTTTCAAGGGAAGTTGATAACCGTCTGGCCAGGGATAGTAACGCTTTTGGAAGCCTTCAGGTGAGAGTTTGGAAGAACAAATCGCTCCGCCTACCTACAAAAATTACTGTCTACCATGCGGTGGTTCTCTCAACCCTTTTATATGGCTCTGAGACATGGACACTATATAGAAAACAGCTAAGACTTCTTGAGCGCTTTCACCAAAGATGCTTGCGTTCCATCATGGACATACGATGGTAGGATCGCACTACAAACAGCAATGTCCTTGCGAACGCCGGAATGGACAGTATAGAGGGACTTCTTATGGTCCGACAGCTACGCTGGGCAGGAAACGTATGCCAAAGGCAGTCCTTTTTGCTGAGCTGAAAGGTGGTCGACGTAACAGAGGCGCCCCACGGAAACGCTTCAAAGACCAGCTTAGGCGTCAACTTTCCTTAGCTGACATAGAAGAGAGCACCTGACTGCATGCGGCGTCGGAACGAGACAGCTGGAGGTCAATCACGAAGGCCGCGGAATACACATTTGAGACCAAAAGAAAATCTGCCGCCGAGGACAAACGCAGACGACGAAAAGAAAATCTAAACCGACCACCTGCGGACAATGGTTTTGTTTGCCCTGGATGTGGCAAAATATGTAGGTCACAGCTGGGGCTGCACAGCCACGGGAAACACTGTATTCCTCAATAATCTTCGGATTCGAAGACAAGCCTTATTATTATTATTATTATTATTAATGTTAAAAAAGCGAAAAAAACGAATCACGTGATAGCCATAGTGTAGTACGTAATTTGTATAGAAGAGATAGAAATCACGTGGCTAAATAATGTTAGTTTACGATTGGTGAATGAGGTCCATTGGTGTAGACTGATTTCAATATGAGCAATAGCATATCATTTCAACATAAAGTGATTTAAAGCTATGAATTTGTAACATGGCCAAAGTCATTATTAAAGGGGGTATTTGCAAAAAAAAAGATACAAATATATAAAAAAAAAAAAGAATAAATAAATTAAAAAAAAAAAAGAGTCATTGCATTCGTAAGAAAAGGTTCTAAAGATTAGAATTAGAAAAATCTGTCAAAGCCCATACGCTTTCTAACTAATCTTCTTTTCTCTTCTTTTCTTTTCTAGATACGAGGACTGGTCTTGCTCTTCCTAGTCACTCTGATGGCGTTCCACGGGGTCCTTGCAAGGACCGCCAACGGCTTAGAGTGCAACCCCAATCAGGTGAAGATGTCCTGCATCATGGGATGCTTCTCATGCTTCGACACTTATGGCGTGGACATCTATAACATGGCAGCGTGCTGCAGGGACTGCCGCCTGACAGACGCAGACATCATCGACGAAGGGCCCTCCAAGTGCTCAACCCAGTACATCCGAAGCAGCTGGCTCAAGAGGCTAGGATGACGCAGGCGCGTCAACATGCGTCGTTTTTGATCGGCATGTTTTCCACAAAATATAAATTATAACAAAACCTTTTTTTTTAAAGTTTACTTCTGCTGTTTTCTTTTTATTACGTCCCTTGTTTAGTCATGTGACCATTTGTTTGTTTGGTCATGTGACCGCTTACGTTAAAATCATTTTTTGTTGGTCATGTGACAATCATAATTTCGTCCATCACGTATTCATGTGTTAACCTAGTGCATGTTAAACAGAGTCTTAGACTCTACTAAGCCATTGGTTTTCCTATCTGATTTAGGCAATCGTTCTATGTCGTAATTGTACTATGGAAGAAAGATAACTTACAAAAAATGTGTCCTAACATATTGAATAAGAAATGTGAATAGCTCTCCCTCACGTCTACACACACAAATACAGCGCACTCTAATTCTTTGGGAAGGTAGAAAAGCAGCACTACGTATTAATGTAGGATAAATTTATTTACAAATTCTAAAGGAGTTATTGATTTTTGAATAAAATTGTATAAGAAATCTTCAAACAAATTGTTTAAATGTTATTGTATATGTCCAGATAAATGATTACTTAATTCAGATAATATACTAACAAGCGATAAAAGATGCCTAGGGTATCTAAAAATGAGTTTTAAAAAATAACAAAATCGTACTATTGCGATTAAAATTAGATTTGACTCAATCAACAAAAAAAAACGAAAAACAAAAGTCAATGATAATGAAAATGTAGTCGTTTTCAAGACTAACCTTTTTATGAGCATCAAATTTGGATTGGTTGAACAAATGAAGGATAGTGTATCATCCCATCAATGTGATGCAAAAGACTCAACACTCCTTATCAAAGTAAGAAATATAATCGAGGCAAAATGGCCGACTAACTAAAATAGATATAGCGAATAAAATTTATTCAAATAAATCATGACATTACCAGTTTCCAAGAAATAAAGAACAATTTTAGGCCATTTCTATAATGTTGTAATGAAGCTATCAATAAAATAATGATAATTATGTCAATGTTTTCGATTCTGATGATCAAGGATGAGTTACGTGTTTAACATGACTACAAAAAAAAAACATTTGCGACTTGCTCATTTTTACGCAGTCTATTAAAGTTTTCTTTCCGTCTTCTGCGCCTGTCTTGAATAATGGCTTTTCTTTTTCGGTCTACAATGTGCGTCTCTAAAAGAAGCCATCCGCTGACAGCTACTTTCCTCTACGCTTACGGAGTCACCTCAGTTACGCCGTCCTCCTCTAGCCTCGACAAAGAACCCATTTGATATGCGGTTATCTCACATGCGGGACAGGTGTCAGACCAAACGCTTCTATACTGTCAACCGGCAATATTTAGTTCCTAAATCATAAAGTCCAATCTTTCGTCCAGTCCAAATTTGTTGCATTATAGTTACTTTCTGTCCTAAAATTGATTGTCACGATAAAATATTGAAATTTTCATTTATATACTTTAGTTAACAAACACTTGGATTTGTTTGCTTGTAAAAATTTATTTTACGATACAAAAGTACAATGATGAACTATCTGTGTCAAGTGTTTAAATGTAAAACATCAGGTATTTGATATTTATTTTTTCACTAAATGCGATTCTATTTTTAGTTTATTTTTTTGACCTGGTATTTAGCATACAGTTTTATTTTGAATAGATTTTTATCAGAGTTATCTCTCCTCCCTCACATACGCACTTATAGATTCTTACATGCTATCTAAACATTTATTTTGGCAATCTGCTCCTGTAAGTGCTCTTTAAACAAAATAAGGACAGACACATGCAAACATACAGGCATGCAAACACACACACAGGCAAACAAACACATGCAAACACACAGACATGCAAACACACAAACATGCAAACGCACACACACACACACCATTAATTATTGACTGACCTGTAACCTTAATTAAAGAGAACACGACGAAAATGATGTCCCCAAGGAATATCTTTATTTTTTTCAATTTCGAAAATCTTTTTAACTACCTAACGTGTCCAAACCTAATCGTATTCTTTTCTATTACCCATCACACAAGTCAGAAAAAAAAAAACATTCCTACAAATGCACTTTAACAATGAATTTATTTGACATGGCAATATGTTGAAGAAACAAAAGTAAGCTGAAATAAAGATATGATAATAAACTTGTTCTATTACACCTTTCTTTGAGTCGATTATCTATTGTACACACGAAACTGTTCTAAGACATCTGGTATCCTAAAACATTGTTTATTGCATTTATAACCAAAAATATAAATATTAAAGCATGTTCGGGTTTTTATATAACAGAAAAAAAAAATCTAAAAGTAATAATAACATTGATTATATTGTTGGTGTCAAGCACGATGATCAATGAGTACATGTCAGAAGAAATATATTTTTTTAAGTGCTGTGAAATGAGCAACCAGGACATTCTTCAACATTTTTTTTAAAGGTTTAATTATAGAAACTTTAACTCTTTCTCTCCTAATCGACGATACAATCGTTGATTTGACCTCATTTAATTAAATTAATGTTAATTTTATTTTACTTCACGTTGTGCTATATATAAAGAGCATTCATTTCCCTTTAATTCTATACCAAATACAACATCTTCCGATATCAAACAACAAAGCTATTGAAGGCCAAAACAGAGTAGTGAAATAGTCATGGGAAAAATAAAGAATTCCTTGAAAACGTGAAAAAAAAAATTACAGAGAGAAAGAGTTAAAAAGTGGAACAACTCTTGGTTACCTTGATTTTGATCGTTAAGAAAACACTTCTATTTGTAGTTGCATAACATTCTTACATTAGGTACATAATTAAAATGAAATTCTAATGTCGCTAGCCTATATATATATATAGTAGTCTTATAAAGTACGTTCTCTATGAAGACAAATATTGTTGATTTGTAAAAGTGTCTGTACAGAGATGGAGCATTTTTAACTCTTTCTCTCCTGACTGATGATTCCAACGTTGATTCCACCAGAAATAATTACGGAGGGAAAGAGTTTGGATCATGTTACAAAAGAACAGTTACGTTGAAGTTATACAAGAAAAAAGTGAAACACGGACAGGGCAAAGCCAAAATTAAAACAAAACAAAATATACCAAACAAAAAAAAACTTTATCAAAGAAGAAGTACTATAATATCACTGCCATATCTCTCAATACTGCAAGTTTTATCTCTTTTATATGTGAACAGAAATAATTAATTATCACTAATCAATTTAACAACGTTTGTAATAATAAAGAATTGAGCTATTGTTGAGTACACGAGTTAGTTCCATATTTGTTTTTTAAATACATCTTAAAAACACTTTCTTTAGTGCAAACAATTGATACATCGAAGTGTTTGTTATTTATAGTTTATTTCAGCCAATGAAATAATTAGCTTTTTAAAATAGTATATCAACTCACTTTGTCTTTCCAGTAAAAAGATTGGGCAAGTTATTTCACCCACAAATATTCTTATATTAAGTTTCAAGCTTGAACAATTATTCATTCGCTTAGCCAATACACGAATCAATTTTCAAAGGTTAACACATTATTAAATTAATTACTGACAATTATTTTGTTTGATACCAAAAAGGGAAATTAATCCTTCAGTATTTGCAGGTATGTCAAATCTGTACGGTTTTGTCCCCTTAGATGATTGAGCGCATTATTTTAACTTACCAAACTCATTCTCGGATGAAGTTGAAACTTTAAAGATTCATTTATTGATCCCAACAACAAGTAAATTAATTAAATAATTAACCAAGAAATTAGTTAATTGTTGGTAATAATTACCTTCTTTCATATCGAATAAGGAAAATAACTTATACATTATTGAGAGATACTGGGAGTGTCGCTCCAAAATAGGGATCCACAGCCACATGAAGTTGGGGAGATGAGCCATAGTCGTTCTACGACTGAAAGAGGCCAACAAACCAATAATTACTTTGTTTCATTTCAAATAAAGAAAATAACTTAAACATTATTGAGAGATATTGTTGTAAGTGCGGAATTATTCCCTTTAGAAATACTTTGTTTTTGTTTTTTAAAGTTTTTTTAAATAAATTTCTTTGCTTGTTATTAATTAGGAACAGCTTCTCTTTTTTTAATTCAAAGATTAAACAAAATTACCATACATACAATCCACAAAATAATTGTAAATTAAAATCTATTGTAAAAAAATTATAGAAATACATTAATCTACTCGCGCCTTTCTATCAAATACTCAGGAAGACAAAAATGATTTCTATTTGAACGTAAGACTTTGTAACCAAAGACACTGACACGATTTGTCGTTTTCAATCAAATCAAATTAATCGTTGTAGAAAATAAAAAAGACAAAAATAATATTACTGTAATGGTAAATATTAGTATCACAATGAACTGCAATGACCACAGTGACATGAGAGACCACGTCACATGATCATCCCAAGCGACCACATGGATAATCAAGTGAACACTATTTACAAAATCAATCGTACAGAACATATTTAATTATTTAGACCAATTTAGCGACATGGACAGTGTTAACCACATTGATCATACAAACCATTTTAGCCACACCAAATCATAATGATAACACAGATCCCATGAGTCACATTAACTCTTTGTCTCCTAATTACCGATACCATCTTTGATTTGACATCATTAAATTCATTTAATTTCTGTCTTTTTTACGTAATTTGTGTTCTACAAAAGAGCAGGCAATCTCCTGTAATTTTATACCAAACGTAATGTTTTCTGATTACAAACAATAATGTTATTGAAGTTTAATCATAACAGGGTAGAATGTACAATTGTGGAAAATGAACAATTCTTTCAGAACCTGAAAAAATAATTACGGAGATAAACAGTTAATAACTTCAACCCCGTGAGTCACATTCTTCATATTAAACACATCGATATAACACAGGGCACATGATTTACAGTAACACGTTGATAAAATTGACCACATGAGTCACAGTGGCCACAATAATCACACTGACCAAATGAATCACATTAATCCCACTGCCCATATGAGACACAGATCACACTGACCTCAAGAGTCATGGTGACCCCCATGATCCCAAAGGAGAAGAGAGATAAAAGAGTGAACTTTAGTAGGTCATGTATTTTAATCTTTTATATACAAGAAAGACTATTTTAAATATTTTTTTTATGTTACTTGTAGGCGTCAGGAAGAAAGTCACAGCTAATGCCACATGCATTAGGATTTAAGTCATAATAACATCTAAACATTTTAAAATGTCTTATAATGTATTGTGCTAGGCTTCTGTCTCTGTTTTAATTGGTAATTCAACAAACACAATTCACTGTTTAAAAAGCAATAATGGAATGATATTGAAGAAGTCAAAGTTACTTTAAGGGCGATCTAATGAGGTGTATACAAAGTGGAAATAGTCTGCTCTGATACCTGAGGAGGCCTGAGTCCAAATGGAGACTTCGTATTACGAACTGTTTGTTGGGACTTACTTTATTCTTACACAAATTAATTTTATCAATCTCAAATCTCCTTAAAAGAGTAGCGACCATAACGCTTTAAATACATAATAAGTGTATTGCGAGACTCTCTACTACCAGATCACCCGATCATTCCTCAACAACTTTAACAGTGTCCACTGAGGAATGTTTTGGTGATCCACCTTAACAGTGTCCACTGAGGAATGTTCGAGTGATCCAC
>JADKLZ010011487.1:2249-14831 GCA_021533235.1 Biomphalaria straminea | reverse complement strand
TTTATAGTTGACTTTGAAGTGCTTTATAGTTGACTTTGAAGTGCTTTATAACTATTTTATGATTTCCTAGTGTTATCTTGCTGTTACAGGTGTTTGTTTTGTGGATGGACTTGCTCTTTCTTTTAGCGTCCCCCGAATGGGCAAGAGACGCTATTAGTTTTGTATCGTCTGTCTGTCCGTCCGTCCGTCTGGATCTCGTAAACTAGAAAAGATATTGAAAGTCGTCCAACATCATGATTTTCTAGACCATTCAAAGTTCTTATGCAACGGCTGCTTTTTTCTTTCCTGAAAGGGAAATATTTAATTTTTAAATCAACTATGCAAGCAGTTTTTTTTTTCATACAATACACCATTTTTAAAACTATTCACTATTAATATTAACAAACACTGGAAGCTTTTAAGTAATACCATAATAACAAGATGCTTATACAAACTGTTTTAAATAACGTTTTCTCCAGAAATTAGCCAGTTTATGCATACACCTGGTGAAATGAAAACAAAATACTACTTCATTGAACACTTTGGTTTGAACGTTATAAGTTTTCAATCTATAATTATTTTAAAATTAATTTTTGGTCTCTTTTGAGCACCTTTCAGTGGGAATTCATTTTCGAGAAATGTCTGAAACTTAAAGAACTTGATTTGCACATTTTGCGAGTTATCAACATGGATTGATAACAATTGAGAAAACAGGATTCAAATGTGTTAAATCTAGAAACAATATTTAAATTAACTTGTCTTAGTAAATGTTAATCAAGTCAAGTGGGATTATATCTGCAATGATTGGCATTCTTTCATATTCATAGTAAGCATAGTTTGCAAGCGTTGATACCTATAACATGGCAGAGAAATTGAGTCATATGTCATTAAGATCCTTAAAATATTTTTAAAGTACACATAAGCTTCTCATTTAACACTGAATACTGAAAGAAAAGTCCCTTCAAATGAGGACCTTACGAGGGTCAATCAAGTTTTGCATTTCTTAAACCTCGATTCTTTTTTTCCAGGGATGAATGATGTTCAGGAAAGGACATAATGCTTTCTAACAGTAAATGACAGTACAAGTGTTTTCCGACAGGACATTGACACTTTAAGTGTTTACCAATAGGACATTGACACTTAAAGTGCTTTCCAACAGGGCATTGACATTTAAAGTTTTTTTTTCCAACAGGGCATTGACATTTAATGTGTTTTCCAACAGGACATTGACAGTTAAAGTTTTTTCCGACAGTACATTGAAAGTTAAAGTGTTCTCCAATAGGACAGTGACAGTTAAAGTTTTTTCCAACAGGACATTGGCAGTTAAAGTGTTTTCCATTAGGACATTGACGGTTAAAGTGTTTTCCAATAGGACATTGACAGTTAGAGTGTTTTCCAATAGGACATTGATATTTAAAGTATTCTCCATTAGGACATTGACAGTTAAAGTGTTTTCCAATAGGACATTGACAGAGTGTTTTCCAATAGGACATTGCTATTTAAAGTATTCTCCAATAGGACATTGACAGTTAAAGTGTTTTCCAATAGGATATAGACAGTTAAAATCTTTGAGTAAAGGCAAGGAGCACATAGACTTCTTATACAACTCACCAGGTACCTGCAGGGTACTTTGGTACTCAACGTAGTGATAAGAAGACTGTCAGAGGGATATTTATGTGAAACATCTTGGACCGGACTAGAAAATGTTTGTGTTCTTTAGCGGCCCGAAAATCTAGGTCAAGATGGTGTCCAATTATTTAATTGTGCTCTATTTCGTCAGTTAAAAGGTCATAGAACAAATGATTCTTTTTTTGTATTTGTCTGCTCATTGTTTGAATAGACACTCTCCTGCATCATGTTATATATTTGTTGTCTGTAACCATAGTAATGTCATATGTGCAGTGGCGTAGCATAAATGGCGCGAAGGGATTCAATGAACCTAGGCCAACGACCATTAGGGGCCCACAGCCCGTGGTTTAGCAACAACTCTTGACCACTTGTACTTTAGTAAAGCGTAATGTTATAAAGCAGGGGTTCTCAACATAAGACCAGCGAAAAAAAAATGGATTGTTTTTGTCTCTTCTTCTGTTGCTGTGTGTGTGCGGTGTGTGTGTGGGTGGGGGTAGCGACACTGGGGAGATTTTTTAAAAAGTGATCGCCGAGATTAAATGGTTGAGACCCGCTGTTATAAAGAATCTGAAAAGCTCCCTCAAAGTATCCGAAACGTTGAACGAAACATTCTATTAGTTTTAAAACATTAACCATGTTTTTTAAGCTTGAGTTCATATACCAGCGGCTTGGAGTATTTAAATGTAAGGAGTTGCTCTCCATCAGGTTTAATGGCATGGTTGTTAGCCCTAAGTGTACCTTTGAGAGGACTATTGTTGCCATATCGTGTTTTCCATGTTATGTTCATAAACCATTGTTAATATTAATAGGCTATTATTATAATTCAGTGATGCCCAAACTACGGCCCGCCGCGACGAGGTTTCATCCGGCCCGCCGAACATCGGAACAAAGCACACAAAAAAATAAAAAGGGAGAAAAATGTATTTTCCCTAGGTTAGAGATGAATGGATTGCATTCGAATCTAATATAGTCTTATATTCATATTATTTTACTAAAGAACACAAAGTTTATTTTTCGGCGACAAAAGTTAATAGTTATTTTTATTCTTTGGTCAATACCGTTGCTGTCAAGTTGGCCGTGTCCTTGACATCTTAGGTGTATAACACAGGGCATTAATGCATACTTTTGGTTCGTGTTCTTTTGGTATCAATGCGAGTAGACTCTGAATGTAGAAACTTCAAGACAAAGTGGGCAGATCTTTGCTTTTTTTAAAAAATAATAATTCAACGTTTGAGTTGTACAGAAAAAGTGTCTGCTTTTAATTTTCTGGCTTCTTTTTAAGAGCACAACATAAAAAGACTTTGTAAACCAAAACATAAAAAAAAATATGGCAAATTTGTTGGTTTGAGCTGTAAAGAAAAAGATTGTTAATATACACCTAGTTGAGTGATTCGAGCCATTGACGAAAATATTTAGCGAAAAGAGACAAGAAAATGAGTTGGTGGTAAGGGCAAACTACAGAACTGCTTGCTAAAAAGATGCAGTTGAAGCCGTGAGTCTTTCTCGTATGACAATTGCAAAACGAGTGGAAGACATGTAGAACTCTCCATTCAAAACTAAATGAGACAACTCTTGTTCCGACAGATAAATAAATTTCAGAATGTTGACTGCTTTTGAGGAGTGCCCGACAGATATGTAACTGAAACTGCAATAAAGCTAGAGCTTGAGAGATTTCGTTTGATACAAATATTTTCTACACAGCGTTGCATCATAGAGGCACGGGGTTGTAATAAGCTATTTAAAACAGTTTTTTTTTCATTTATTTAATCTTTTTACTGATGTGGCCCGCGACACGATAGTTGGAAATTAAAATGGCCCGCAGACCGTACAAGGTAGGGCATCACTGTTATAATTAACGGAGTGGAAGGAAGAGAGAAAGTTTGATGTTCAATATATGAATGTGTTGGACAGAGAAAAATAAGGAAAGGGGCGAGTAACAATGACAATTAGGTCTAGTGAGATAGTCTCGATGGTCAAGAATCAATATTTCGACACATTTAGTAATTATTCAATTTTATAAAAAGCTTATTTTGTTTCTTTTATCAACTGTATTTAAAATTCGTAAATTTCATGTTATGGTTACTGAGTAAAGTATGCTATGTAAGTCTAAAATATTGACAGACTAAAGAAATACTATAAACTTTTTTTTATCCGATACGATAAAGCTTTTACTGTAAAGTCCATTAGTACAAGATTTCATCATTTCTGTATGATATTAAAATGTTTACAACAGAATAAAAGTATCATTAAATATTAAGCAAGCAAAAGAAACATCATAGGATAGACAGGGACATAGATCATGGAATAGTGTCCTTCTTTTGACCAATGCTTAGTATTTATTGGTTTATAGTTCATAGTTCTTAAAGAAAGTTATTAACATTATATTTATAAAAAAAACTCTAATTAAGCCTTATTTAAAATTGCTATGAATATTGAAATCTGACAGGAAAAAATATTTTAAGAACCTCTATGGCACAGAGCAGGTTGGCTTCACTTTGTGTTGTTTGAGCGAGAAACAGCCAAAGGCTTAGAACTAGATGCAAAGGTTACGTACCTTTTGATACTTAGAAGGCCAGAAAAATGTTCGATCCATTTACCATTAAATGATGGAAGTAGAATTAGATTATAGTTTGTATCAATATTGAAAAGTTTTACACCTAAAAGTTCTTTGGGAGTATAAATGTGTAAAATGTAGAAGATAAGATAAGATAAGATAATTTTATTGATCCAAACTAATGGAAACTCAGTTTAATTACTAATGACAACCTCAGCATAACTACTGTACAAAAACAATGTTGATGACAAATTCGAACAACATTCACATACGAACACACATACACATTCACAACCAGCGCTTTATGAATTTGACTTCTATGTGCTTCTCGATGACAGCTGACCTCGTAACACTCTGACCGAAAGTGGGAAAAAGGAGTTTTTAAATCTTTCAGTTTTAGACTTGATGGAAAGGAGACGACCACTTCGTTCAGATCTTATATAACAGTGGTTTAATGGGTGCAGGTTGTCTTTCAGTATCGTGAGTGATTTGGAAAGGCATCTTTCTTGGAAAAGCTCTTTAAGAGATGGTAGCTGTACTTGAGTATTATACGATGCTTTTTTAATTAGTCTATTTATTCTAAGTCTTTGTGCCAGTGAAGTATTACCGTACCAGCAGGTGATGGCAAAGTTAATAAGACTGCTGATGGTTGCTGTGTAGAAGAGTTTGATTACTGTTTTGTCTATGTTAAATTTTCTTAGCTTTCTGAGATATAAGAGTCGCTGGTTAATTTTCGTGTATGGATTTTGACAGTGTTCACTCCATTTCAGTTTGTTGTTGATAGTTGTGCCTAGATATTATATTCTTGTACTTGCTCTATGTTTTGGTTGTCTATCTGAATTTCTGCAATATAGTCCTTGTTTTTCCTAAAATCAATAATCATTTCTTTAGTTTTCTGAACATAATTAAAATTAGAAAGTTATTCATACATCATTGGTAAAAGGTGTTAATTGTTGAATGGTACATATTTTCGTCACTTGCAATAAGGCCAATAGTTGCTGTGTCGTTAGCGAATTTTATGCTGTACTCGTAAAACATTTCTTTATTCAGTTAAAACATCTTTAAGTCGTTTAATTATGTTAAGAAATTGTACAAACATTGACTTTTAAGACACCATACCTTGTCTGAGTCCTAACTGAGTCAAACATAAAGAGATTATTACTTATAAAAAAAAAAAGGCTACTCTACGTGCAATGACTTGCATTGAAATGCCATTTGGTAAATTTACCAATACATTCAAATTCCTCAATTGTTCTGTCTCACTTTACATTCATCTTATTGGGGAAGGGGGCCCACCAACATATTCTTGCACCCGGGCCCACGGGTACCTTGGTACGCCACTGTATATGTGACATGAACAAGCATACACAATCAAAGTGACTGAAAGAAAATTGCGCGATGGACATGGTTTCAGTCACCGCTTCCAGATCGGAAGACCAACACTCTGTATTTTCTTTGTATCCAGGCCACTTTCTTGCAGACACTAGTCACTAGTGTAAATAAGTACTTAACAAGGGCAAACTAAATCTTTGACTTTTAACATAATTACATTAAAACATGATTAGAAATTTCATAACCTTGACCTAGTGATGGGTGTAATTATAGTGTTCGTAATTGACGGGAAATAGCTCCATTGCTAATAAGACTCATTTATGTAACTTAACACAACTTTCTGCAAAAACTTTACTTTTTTTCAATTCGATATTATATGCTTGAAAAGGTTTAAGGCGAGTGCTTTTTTTTTTGTGACGGTACGCACCGGTACGACGTACCGCACCTTTTCAGTGTGGTGAAAAAAGTATTACTTTTCTTGTATTTTAACGTTTATTATGAATTTATTAGTAGTTAAAGTTAGGCGATCTATCACTGAGTACCGGCACCTATTTATTTACAAAAAAAAAGCACTGTTTAAGATTATACACATCGGTAAAAGCACACCGTAACCACAAACAGACCATTCATTCCTTTGATTAACATTAAACAAAAAGCATATGCCTTTTATTTGTGTATGCAGTGTTTATGAAAGTGTCTATGAAAGTTTCAAGTCAACTGAGGCAACAAGTGGCTTAGCCGATCTATCAATCAGAATTCGTATTATAACACTGATACGATGTTTGTGTGCGTATGTCTCCTAGGTGACCTGGAAAGGGAGTATCTATTGTTAGTTGTAGAGATAGAGCATTCATTTAATGTAGGTCTGGTTAATGATAAAGCAGCACTGTCGTAAGCTGTGTGTACACCAGCCGACTCCAGGATGTCAGAGTGTGATGACGAGGTTTTCTAGTGAGTTAGATTTGTTTAATTATCAGTTTATCTCATTTCAACTCTAATTGAATTTCTATAATTAATATAAAATAAAAGAAAACAAGTTATATTTAGTTTTGTTCATGAAAGCGGTTCAGTTATCCACCACCAGTTAGGGGCTATAGATCAACGACAGTCATCAACAAACATACATTTTTAAACTCGTATTCAAATTTTGTTTGTTAGAGATCTACAGACTCTAGATGTATGTAAAAACCAAATTGAAATGAAACTACTTTAAACTGTCACACGTCTCTGGTACTTCTCTCTACAACTTTCACCCACGTATTTTATTTACTTGAACTACGACAGGCCGTCTCTTAGTTACCTACAACACTATTCAGCCTACTACACAACCAAACATATCCGCTCCCCTTCACTCGTGGTTACTTCAGGAACATGCACATGAACTACATAAACACTTATACTCCAAGTATCAAGCGACTATCTATCACTTGCCCCTACTAGTCAAGGTCGGGGGGAGGAGGGTCAGTTAACGCTTTCACGCCATTGTTGGTAAGTCAAGGATTGTGAGTGTAAATAAATTCTTGCTAAGTCGATGATTGGGATTGTAATTAATTCTTAACTGTCTGATGGTATGAAAAGCAAGTTACTGCCCAAATTTTAGTACTTTGAGATGATATTGAAATTTTCAGACATAACTTTATTAATTTTTTCAACTTCATTCTATTATTTATTTGTAATTATTATACGGACTCAAGGAGGTTCGGTGGTTGACTGGGTTTCCCGGTTCGAATCCTGGTATTTTTAATTTCATGATCTTTGGGCACTCTGAGTCTATCCAGCTCTAATGGGTACCTGACATTAGTGGGGAAAACGTAAAGGCGGTTGGTCATTGTGCTGGTCACATGATACCCTTGTTAACCATGGACCACAGAAACAGATCATCGTCTGCCCTATAGATCACAAGGTCTGAAAGGGGGGCTTTATTATATAGACTTAGTCAATCCAAACTTTAGTTGGGGAAAGTAAAGGCGTTTGTCGTTATGCTGGCCACATGACACTCTGCTCGTCATTTAAACGGATAACCTTAACTTTATCCGTCCTATGGATCACAAGATCTGAAAGTGGAATTTTAATAATTAATTATCATATTATTCTCTGTATAACTGGAATGAATTGTTAACTCAGCAGTCGTCATGTCAAGAACGGCAACCCAAGACGGGGAATTCCTACAGCATCAGGGTTAACAAGGAAAGATCACTCGCTCATCTTGATGTCCCTGACAGGAACTCGTCTTTAGGAGCAGACGATTTGCCCCGTCTTCCCGGAAGTGGAGATTTTTCTTCTCCGTCTAGCAATCAGTTTGAAGTGGGCACGAAAGGGTTAAGGACGCCAATTGGTTTAAATGGATTAAACATATTAAAAAACAAAAAAAAAGACGGGAAAATACTAATTATTTATCTAGCGAAAATAATTGTAAAATGTTTTATAGTGAAAAATCTACAGACGAACTGGTATGTTTTGTTTTTTTTTATATTTGTGTGGGCTGCTTTGATAAAAAAAAAAATAATTGTAGGTCAAGGATGATTCGTTGCATCCTTGTAACGGTTGTGAAATTATCAGTAACTTTTGGATCTGAAAACAGTATCATTTAGTTTTAAATTATTTTAATTGATTAATAAAAAATATAACATTTTTATTTTGAGATGCTCATTAATTAATAACTTTGCGTACGTTATTCTTAAGAGAGGTAAAATTGTGTTATTGGGAGCTTGTGATTAAAATCTTCTGACATTCTTGTCCAAAATGTCTAAACCTGTCATCTACCTGCATTGCGGACCCATGGGCGGATGCCTCGAGGTCGCTTGTGTTTGTGATAACACAAACTCTCTTTGTATTTTGTTTGTTCTGCTTTGAAAAAAAAGAAGAAGATTCGCTTTATCGCTGTCACGTAAACATGTTTGTACTCTGCACAAGTCAAGGTCAACAAAAAACCCAAGAGTAATTTTTAGCTTGCTGGAACATCAGTCACATGGCTTGGAGACGTCTATGTGATTGGTTGAGAGGAATGAATTCAGAACGAGTCTGCTGGCAACCTGCGCCCAGAGAGCTAGCTCAAGTCAGTCGGGGGCCTAAATTTTGTGGAGATCAGTCGCATGTAATTTTGTAGATCTAGAATATTTAAGAAAGTATGCCTTTGTCGATTTGCAAGCTCTATTAATGTTTATTTGTACATAGCTGTACTTATGTTGAGTTTAAATAAAAGTTCCAATATTTATTTATCAAGGAATTTACTCAGTTGAATCCTAGATAGTCATTGTTCAATATTATTATTTAAAATACAATCCCCGGCGACACAAGACTTCTCTCCTAACAGCTAGCGACATCTAACAACACCACAAGAACAGATCGTGACGTCAACCACCTAGAGAGGAGATTGTGACAATCGCAATTAAGGGTAAATTGCCAAACATGATAAAGCATTCAGAGCAATTAAAGTGAAATATAACAATCAGTACACAAAAAATGTGTTTTCTTATTTGATTTAGCTGTAAGGACGTATGCATAGTGCATGAATTTGACCATACATCAAAATAACCTCAGGCTGCAGATACAAGAGCAAGGGAGTTTTTCCCCCCCTTATTTCACTTAGTCCGTTTGAGCCCCAGTGGAGCATAGGACTGAAACATCACTTCGCCATCGGAATATGTTCTAGACAACGCCCCTTAGCTGGATCCATGTACTCTTCTCGAGAGGAATCACCTTGACCAAGGTCTTTTTGACTTTCTGCTGTTGAGATTTCTGTAGCGTTGTATTAGTTCAATGGTGAGGTTGCTAGCGTCACGACAAATCTCCTCCTTTTGCCGGGTTGGGACCGGAAAGTTGTCTCTTGGCGGACTTCTTCACCTTACAGTGTAGTGTGGCGGTGCGGCGCTTTATAACAAAATTGCCTTTCTACTGAACACCACGACAGGGACGGCCTTTGGCAAAAGCAAACTAGGCAGCTGCTATGGGCCTCCGATTGCTGGGGGCCATTGCACAGGACTCAAAAGAATTTTTTTAGAGATAAAAAAATTGAAACATAGATTAAATCTGAATATAGCCAAACTCTATGTCTCTATGTCTACTAGCTTAGCTCTAATAAGTCGCTACTATGATTCAAGGTTCATTTACAAATGTTGTTAGATTACATCTTTCTTCCTCTTGGTGAAATGTCCAAACTTTATTTCTAGTCTTAGGATCATGAAACGTCCATGAAGCACAATCATGCTATCCGCATTGCATACATTTAACTTATTTATTGTTTCAGATATAGACACAGGACGATTTAGTGCTCATTTCTCGGTCATATTTGTTTGCTTTTCTTTTTCATTAGGGTTCACTATATTCACTTCGCCTATGGCTGGTCTTCAATCACCTAAGACCAGTCCTGACCGCGGACGTTTGGTAAACATTTTCATTTTAACATCTATCTATAACGAAAACTTACTCCCTTTCTGACTTTGCAATGATGTCATCTGATTTTGTAGCCTATAGTTAACGAGGGTGTTATGTGGCTAGCACTACGATGAATGTAAGTTACCCAATGTAGTTGGATGGTTTCAGCGCCGTCTTAAAATTCCTGAAATTCGAAATCACAGTCTTCATCGACTCGGTTTGGATGCGAAGTGCTACAGCACGCAACACTCACAACATATGTATTGATGGGCCAGTGGAAGATACAAAAGTTTTGGTCTCCTCTCCTTAAATATGGGCAGACTTGTTGTGGCGAGACAGTCCGATTCTGGAGCTGCTTTCTTTGCCACAGTTCATGAACAAGAATTTGTTTCAGGGCTAGTGATAGGACAGCTTGCTTCCTCTTTATCTTGTCTAAGTCCGCCTCAGTGCTTTGTCAATACGTAAGGATCTGTTGTCTGGTCCAATAATTATAATTAGCCTATCTAAATCAAGCTCTAATATTAAAATGCAAGTTATTAAAGAGCCTAATTAAGAAGGGTGTAAATATGTAGACCAATATAGAGTTCTACTATGTCTAAATGTATTAAAAATAATAATTGTGATTCATATTTTAACATACAAAAAAAAACACGCAAAAAAAAGCAACAAAAACCTTGTTGGTGTTTTCCATAACGCGGACAATGATTGGGTCAGTTCTAAACCAAAAGTGAAGCAAAGCTAGTACTCATGGGTCATAAAGTGCTTGACCTACTTCCTATTACCCAGTCAGCACAGATGGTAACGTTAAAACGGATGCCGGCTTTAACGGTCTGGAATATTTGGCCCCGCTGAAGTGATATCTCTGACATGTGGCTATCCCTAGGTCTGATGGATGAAAGGAACTGCTGACCGAGTGAGAAGGCGATAGAGAGGAGGGGGGCACTCACCTTGCTGTAAATAACGACTCAGGTGGCCCCTTTGTTAAGAGTCAAAGAGGCTGACGTAGAGAGATTTCTCTGAGTGTTGTGAGCAAATACTAAAGAAAAGCAACTTTTGAATGATTGAAAATAAAGAGAAAACTTTTGAATTTATAGTTTTTGCGTTATTTTATTCAGTATATAAATAGATAGGTAGTAAGATAGATAGATAGATACATCATACATATATACATACATACATACAAAAAAACATAGATACAGTGGGTAGCTGCAGAGGAAAACAAAATGCTACCTTTCATTAACCGAAGGTAGCCATAGAGCAAAGGAATGCTACAGCTCAGAAACCGAAGGTAGCCACAAAGAACAACAATGCTATAAACAGGGGAAGACACATAGCAAACGATCGGTAAATCTCAGAAAATGAGGGTAGTCACAGATCAGCGCATTGCTACATCTCAGAAAAAATGAGGGTAGTCACAGATCAGCGCATTGCTACATCTCAGAAAAAATGAGGGTAGCCACAGATCAGCGCATTGCTACATCTCAGAAAATGAGGGTAGCCACAGCTCAGCGCATTGCTACATCTCAGAAAATGAGGGTAGTCACAGATCAGCGCATTGCTACATCTCAGAAAATGAGGGTAGCGACAGATCAGCGCATTGCTACATCTCAGAAAAAATGAGGGTAGCCACAGATCAGCGCATTGCTACATCTCAGAAAAAATGAGGGTAGTCAGAAAGCCATTGTTCTCCAAATGTACAAGTTAACAAAAGAATGAAAGCATTAACGGTTAACCAACTGGAATTCAGCTTACTTAAGACTTTGAAGATTTGGCGATAGATAAACATTTATCAACCTCGTGGCTTAGGATTGATCAAATGGGTGAACCAACAACAGACAGTTCCAAAACACACATGATTACACTTTTACTTTATAATACCTTCAACAAAGTAGAATCAACTACTTTAACTGAGATTACAATGTAACGTAAGTAGATAAACTGTTTTATTCTTTATGAAGATCAACTCAGGTGCTATTTCGCCATTACTGGCATAGAATAAAGTAGCTGGCAGTAGATGGCCTATGAAAGAAACAGTTGGAGAGCTCTCAATAAGGCTGCGGGACAAACATTTGACACTCATAGAAAAGCCATTATTGAAGACAGGCGCAGAAGACGGAAAGAAAAATTAAATATACGCCAGCGGACAACGGCTGTGTGTGCACGAGATGCGGAAAAATATACAGGCCTGTCTGCATTCTGACGTGAAACACTGCACTCATCGTTAATCTTTGGAATAGAAGATATTGCCATTATTATTATTAATTTTTATGAACATATGAAAGTAACTGTATAGTTTTGCTATACATACATAGATAGGATAGATACCATAAGAGTGTTTTATAACGAGTATGCCATTGCATTATTGTAACTTAAACGCTATTGCAATGATTAAGTAAGATAGCTATAAGTTCTAATTTGGTTTCAATTACTTAATCATTGACATCTTTATTTAAAACCACCATTACACAAAAAAAATTATTGAAATTTTATTATTGGCTATTAGACTGATTATTAGATACTAGTCGACCGGCGGCATAGCATACGTCGCTATTTTGCAGGGCCGGCCGTAGGCCACTGTAACATATGCGTCCGCATTGTGACCCGAACTTACATAAGACCAACGCTAATTTTAGGCATATAAATTGATAAATTAAACAATTTTATAACTTAATAATAATATATATATATATATATATATATATATATATATATAT
>JADKLZ010011477.1:0-13932 GCA_021533235.1 Biomphalaria straminea | reverse complement strand
TGTCGTGTAATTATAGACAATTTTGTTAACTCCGAGCCGTCTAAGTATTTTAACCTTTTCTTGTTGGAATCAATTTTGGAGGGGGGGGGGGTGCGGTGACATAGGGCGCTTGGATGCCAGACAAGGGCGTCCCTTTCATGTTGTTGACATCTTGCAACTGTTGGTGTCTCCATCACACATTATCCCAGTGTCAAAGAGTAATTCAATGACATTGACACTGTCCATGATTTACCATCTAGTCTAGTGTCAATGCGAAAATGCCAATGTTTGTGTAAATGCCAATGTCTGTGTAAATGCCAATGTCTGTGTAAATGCCAATGACTGTAAATGCGGATGAATATGTAAATGCTATTGACTTATAAATGCAAATGGGTAAATGCCAATGGCTATGTAAATGTCAATGACTCTCTAGGTGCCAGTGACTGTAAATGCCAATAACTATGTAAATGCTTTTGATTGTGTAAATGTGTAAATTTCAATGACTGTATAGATGCTAAAGAGCTGTATATACCAATAACTGTATAATTGTCAATGTGTAAATGCCAATGACTGTTTCAAAGTCAATGACTGAAAATGCCAATGTCTGTGTAAATGCCAATGACTGTTTCAATGCCAATCACTGTGAATGTCAACGTCTGTGTAAATGGCCCAAATGCCGATGACTATGTAAATGCCAGTGACTGTAACTGTCAATGGCTATGTAACTATCAATTACTATGTAAATGTTATTGATTGTGTAAATGTCAATGTGTAAATGCCAATTTCTGTGTAAATGTTGATGACTGTTTCAATGTCAACGACTGTGTCAATGTCACATTTCGGGTTGTGCTTTGACGTCACTTGGGTCACCAACAAGTTTGCGAAATAAAAAAAAAAAGTTTCTATGCATAACTAATAAAACAAACGAAACATTCAGTAACTCAAACAAAAATCATCTGCTTGTTTAATGAGAATGCACATTTGATGAATAGTTCAACACTTTCAAATTAAAGGGCACCTCTTCACTCAGAATCGTATGTCTTTTGAGCATGGATAGACTCCATTTTATATATTAACCCCAACGTGGATCATCCACAGCCAACAGACTAGCAAGGCACAAGCCTATATTGTGTCCCAGCTCTAAACCCAGTTCTAGCTGGCTGAAAAAAAACTCAAAGAAACAATTGATTCTTTTGCTAAACCATTGAGAATCCAGGGACTAGGTAGGAAGTAGTGGGTCGCTAATTCAAAAATATCAAGGTTGTAATAGTAGTAATACTGAGGTGGAAAATTGTGGTCAACTAAATTTACATTTATTTGGATCAATTAAATTAAATTATCAATTCTGATGTCCCATATTAAGATTAGAAAACAAAGAATATGTCATCCTTGAAAAACAAAATGCCATACGTTCAGTGGGGGGAGATGATGTAAAGGTTATCTATTTCTGTGGCCCACAGTTACCGAGCGTGTCATGTGGCCATCACAACGACCTACCGTATTTAATTTTCGCCAACTAATGTCAGGTGAGCTGGGTGAACTCAGAGGCGCCCTAAAGATTCCTAGAGCAAAAATCACAGTCTTCACCAGGATTTGAACCCGGAACCCACAGTTCGGAATCCTAGCGATTTACCACTCAGCCAACGTGTCTCCATTTCATCTTTGAACAAAGATTTAAAATTTAAATAGTCACATTTGACAATACCCTCTTCTTTTATAGTCGTGAAGACAAGTTCTATTATTATTATTATTTTTAAATAAATTGAAAGCAATAAAATAATTTTAAAAACTCTGAAAAAAAAAAAATTATTTTTATTATTATATGAGAAATATCCTAAACAAACCCATTAATGCTATTTGTAATCTATTTCTTCTTAACAGACGTCTCCCCAACATGCTGCCAAAGATCTTGCTGCACTCTTTCGTCCTGTGCCTTGTAGTACTCTCCTCCTGCAGGGCCTACGATCCAGACACAAACGAGTTTGATGGCGAACGGCCTGAAGATCTTGTTACCTCCGACAGTCTTGACAATTCAGAATCAATAGACAAACGCAAATTAGACAGATATGGTTTTCACATGGGAATCGGCAAAAGGGACTATGAAGAAGATGGTGATCTAGAAGACGATTATGAAAAACGGGGGTTAGACCCGTTTGCATTCAGTGGCGGAATCGGTAAACGAAGACTGGATAGGTTCAGTTTCGCAGGTGGTATTGGAAAACGTGGCCTCGACAGATACGGATTCGTCGCTGGTATAGGAAAAAGGCGTTTAGACCGATTCGGATTCAGTGGTGGTATCGGAAAGAGGCGAATTGACAGGTTCAACTTCGCTGGAGGAATAGGAAAACGCCCGATCGATCGCTTCAGCTTCGCAGGCGGAATCGGTAAGCGAGGCTTCGACAGATACGGTTTCTATGGTGGAATCGGTAAGCGAGGCTTCGACAGATACGCCTTTGCTGGGGGCATCGGCAAAAGACCGATAGACAAATTCGGATTCGCTGGAGGCATCGGGAAAAGGAGACTGGACAGGTTTAGTTTCGCTGGGGGAATCGGAAAAAGGATTCCAGATTTGGAAGAAGTGTCAGCCGCAGAGCTAAGCGAGACAGCCAACGAAGTAGAGAAGAGATCTGTGCCTACTGCAAAAGGTGAAAAGGTCAGTTTGAAGGTGTGTGTATGTGTGTGTTGTGAGAAACGAGTGCAGTCAGTAGTTAGAAGATTCAAAAGTAAAGTAGCAGTTATACATAAAACACTGAACCATAATCTTCATGTACAAAAATAAAACCTAATAAAATACTTACAAAGACACAAAGATAAAGGCACATCCATCGTTCCATATTCTAGGACAAATTTGTGCAAATGCTTCTTTTTTCTTAATACTCTAACAGCATGGCATGGGCTGCCTGAATCAGTCATAAAAACCAAAGACTTTGTAGAAACTAAGTAATAGATTAACATGCATGGCGTAATTATCTTCTTTTTGAGATAACTTCTGTATTGTATAACTCTTGGATGCCGAAATTATTTTCCACGTTTGGACGGAATTTATAGCTTTATATCTGGATAGAATCAACGATGGGAGAGTCGTTGCGAGGTCAAAGAGATAAGATAAGTGTAGTTTTACGACTTTGGAAAAGAAACCAAGTAAAATTTTCACTTTGTATAAATATGTGCTGCTAAGTGTCGAAAACCGCTTGACTAACAATCAGGAAGGCCTCAAGTTCGAATCCAAGCTAGAGCTGAAATGTGTTTGATGTGCGCCTAAAGGAAGCAAGGAAGCCCTCTCCCATAAACGCCCTTCTCCTACAGGTCCACAAAAGAGTTTGGGCCATAATGCCAGGAGTAGGCTGCGAGCACGAAAGTAGCGCTATTCAAATGTAATGTTTACGAAGTTTATCTCATCTCACTCTGTCCGTACGTCTGTGTGTCCGTACGTCTGTCTGTCCGTACGTCTGTCTGTCCGTACGTCTGTCTGTCCGTACGTCTGTCTGTCCGTACGTCTATCTGTCCGTACGTCTGTCTGTCCGTACGTCTGTCTGGTAAAAAGTTTGAATTTTTTTCTCCAATTTCCTATTGTCGAATCAAGTTTAAACTTAGCACAATTATTCATTGAACCTGACAAGACACTAATCAATAAACGAATAATAATAATTATTATTGATTAATAATTTTTTTAAAGTACCGAAATAAAATAAGGTGAATAAATGCTACGCAAAGAGATATGCGGATGTATATATGGATTTAATCCTCTTATTACGTTTTGACAAGTTGACATTTTTCTTAAATATTCATAGTCAATGACAATACACACACAAAATAAATATTTAGTAATAATTAATTAATTTTATTTTATATAGCAGAAAGGGAAACCCTAGAATTTTCAGCAAATAGTAGTAATTCTTTCCCATAGATAAGCTCTGTTTTTTTTAAAGTATTCTGTATTCTATTCTTTGTTGTGCGTAGAAGCCTTATTTAACTAATAGCATTTACAAGCCTTTGTAGACTGGCTGGTTGTGTGGTAGCCACACTCCCGAATTCATGTCCTACCCTCGTCTAGTGACTGCTTTGTATAGCAGGCTTAGACTAGAAGTACTATTTAATATAATCCCAGCCTTCACCGAGATTCGAACCCTTGATCCCAGGTTCGGAAGCCAAGCGCGTAACCACTCAGCCACCGCACCCTTACTATTTAATATTCTTCTGATAGAAATTCCGCAAGTTCTAAAAAAAATGTTTCCTAAAAAGTATCCTTATAATATTTTTTTTTTCTATTTTGTTATTCTTTCACATCCGAAAAATCAAAAAGTTAAAAAAAATATGATGATTGGTTATTGAGTAATAAAAAAGAACAGAAAGTGGCAGTAACATTTCTTGTCACAAAATTAAAAAAACAACAACCTCACAATCATTTAAATGCACCACACGTTCGCTATATTTATAATTTCATGTTCCTTTGGCAACATACACAAGAAAAAAAAAGTGCCCGCTAATTGATGACGTCACGAGCAATGTTAAGATCAGTCTGAGGTGCTTGTAAAAAAATCAGTTGAATTGACGGCTTGTAAATCAATGTCAATTGAGATAATTTGTATGAGGTATTTAGATTAGCATTAGTGCTATGAATCTTCTCTAAACGTGACTTGGGTGCCTAAAGATCTATAATAAGTGTATAAGTGTGTATATATATATATATATATATATATATATATATATATGTGTGTGTGTGTGTGTGTGTCTGTGTCTGTGTTTGCGTGATTGTATATATTTATATATGTTTAGATTAGAAAATTGTTGCATTGATCCTTATCCACAATTTTAGACTGATATCAAACCAGGGTCATTATCCGCAAATTATGATCCGATAAAAAATATTTTAACAAGAGTTAAAGCCAGTGTCTTTGACTTTAATTGTATTCCACTTAGCTGATATAATAAAGCGTAATGATTAGGTTCTTATTTCAAATTGGAAGTTGTCCAAAAGTTTAGTTAATCTTTACTTTTTAAGACTTGTTTCGCTCTTTCAATGAAGTGCGTTAAAATATGAAGATATCGGTGTAGTCAATCATTGAATTTCTGTGTTTTTAAAGTTTATTTCTGTAGTTTTCTATTGAGAGCTTTTTATTTAAGATAAGATAAGATAAGATAACTTTATTGATCCAAACAAATGGAAATTTGTTTTGACTACAATTGACAACATCAGCGTAAATAATGTACAACAACAACATAGATTTACGATATAGATGCACATACAAACAACATTCACACACGAAAAGAAGACATACAACACACTCATAACCAGAGCTTAGAAATAGACATATATGTACATCTTGATGATGGCAAAATGTTAATTTTTATATTGGTCATCCAGGGTCTACTGTAGCTGAATGTTTTTAATTTCCTTCTTTCATATAATAATGTTTTCACAGAACTTGATTTGTGAATTAACAGTTAAGTTCATCTGTCTGGGCAGTTGTTCACAAACATGTCCCTTTGTAGCAGTAAAACAGCGGTCGTCAGACCGTGACGAGGTGGACTGTAACATAGTCTTGAAACATAGTCTAAAGATTGTAAAGCAAACTTCCGACTGGAAACGTAGTCTTAGACTTTGTTCTAACTATCTAATATATTGATACATTGACTTTAATCCATGATGCTATAACATTATATATGGTGTTATTTCCTGGCACAACCCGCGACTCCGCTGATCTCAAACTATAAAGCGCTCGAACCGGGGGTCCTAGGTTCATATTTCGATGGATTTATAAATTTTGGACGCCCTGGGTTCATTCACTTGTAATGGGTACCTGACATCAATTGGGGAAAGTAAGGACGGTTGCTGATCAATAAAGCGTATAAGGTCGACCAAAAAGAACATGGCGACGAAGTATATACTAGAGGGAGACGAGACGACCGGAAAGAGCTGGGAAACCATCAAAAACTAGCAAGAGACCGTGGAGAGTGGCGTATTTTTGTCGAGGCCCTATGTTCCACGAGGAATCCAAAGGAACGATGATGATGATGATGATGAAGGACGGGGGCTGATCAATAAGGCGTATGAGGTCCTGGGTTCGAATCTCGTAGAAGACTGGGATTTTAAATTGTAAAGGGTACGCGAAGTATGAGAAAGAAAAGGCGGCTGGACATTGTGCTGGTCACATGACACCCTCGATGACCGTCAGCCGTAGAAACAGATGACCTTTACATCATCTGTCTTATAGATCGCAGGGTCTGATAAGGGGTACTTAACTAAGTTTTACTATAAGACATGAGAATGTCGCTTTCCAGAATACTCGAAAACGTAATTCCAGATCTGGGACTGTCGTTAAGAATAGTTGTGACATTAATCTATGTATTTCACATTTTGTATTTTTATAATCTAAGATTTTTGAGTTAATTAATATAATTTTTTTTTTCTTTGAATAAAGGAAACAGTAAAGTCAACGTAAAGTTGTACACGACGTCATCGGTCGAGCGACGTCATTACACAGAGAGAAACACTCGACACAAGGAAGAAGTAAACGAGGAAAGAAAATTATTTCAAGAGAATGGGCGATGATCAATCAAAAACAAAATTGAACATCTTTTTTGTTATGTTTCGTTGAGTTTTTTTTGAGAATTATCTTATGTTATCGCCGCAATCCATCGCTCTTTGATGAAACCCGTGTAAATAGGTTTTTAGTTTGTTTTCATTTTGGTTTTCATCACCTTGAATTCTGTGCTCAAACGTGATCAAATCATTGTTTTGTACATCGATATTGTTGTTCTCCTTGAGTCTCAGTAACATGTGTACCATTTTATAGCACACCATCTTGCACATCTTGATTTTACTTTTGATTTTGTAACAACTTGTAACAACAAATGTAACAACATCCATCGTTTCATGATTCTCAACATCCTTTCAATTTAATTATAAATGGGATCTAATATTATGTCATCTATAGATTTATTTTGGACCGGAAGGAAACAATTCTAATTTGCTTTTTTTAAAACCTACACATAGATAATGAAAATTCAAATTGGTTGCATTAGAGAAATGATAGTTTCCTGTACAATGAATAGTTATAAATTACTATAGATATTGAATTTACCAAGTGTAATATTTGACTTCTTTTTTTACGGCTACTTTATGTCTATATTTTATTATGCTAATAATAATTACCAATATATCTGTAAAAGTATATACACATTCCTTTATAGTATATAGTAAGGAGTATTTCGCAACGTCAAATACAACCTATCAAAAAACTAAAAAATGTATATGTAATGTCTGCTTACTCCCAGACATTACAATTAGATGTAGTAAATACTGGTATTGTTATAAATTTCTTATGTTCTTAATTTGCTATCATAAGAAAATTATATTTTAAAAAATACACGTCAAAACTTTCGAATGTTTACAAATATCAACATGTAATTATTAAAACACATTGTTGGTTTGCATATTTTATGACATTTTATGTTGTAGCTTTATTTTTCGTCCTGTTGCTTTCATCAAAGAGATGTGATCGCTAGGCAGATACTTCCACCACTAGAGATCATTTTATTTTCAAATCTATAGCAAGAAATTGAACCAATCAGACCATATGGAATACCTAGAACTCTTATTTTGTCGCAGCTATGTTTGGAATCAAGGAAAGTTAATTAAACTGGGATTGTCTCAAGTTGGGTTGTTGTTCTTGAGTTCTGTAATATCGTGAGTCAATTGTTGTGTTTTGATATTTGACGAACTCGTTTTGTTAATATGTATTAAAGTGAGAAAAAAATGGCCATTCTTAGAAATAGACTTCGCAGTTTTTATTTTAATATATGTGTATGTGCAACTTTTAAAGAGTTTCATTCATATAAGAACAGAACATAATGAGACGACTGTATTTGTTCTGATAACAAACTCGCTGTACTAAACATAAGACTTCATTGGGGAATTAACTTCCGGTACAAACAATGATATTTGAAAATCGTGAGATACGAAATGGATATTATAGTCAATTAATTTCTTATTACTGTAAAGCACGTGTAATTATAAAAGTACACCTGTAAATAGATCCAGCTTAACAGCTCTATTTTTTTCTATGCGACATATTCAATAACAACATTACCAATATTTTTACTTTTAATGGTAACATATTAAATTTCATATTGTTCCATAGTGTGTGCTACATCCAATTACAAAATAAATAAGTAACTCTCAAAATTAGATGTGAATATTCACAGTACAAAAAGAGCCAGGTTAAAGAGTAATAGGAGCATAAAAAATGATCCTATATTAACCCTTAAAGTGCTGAGCTAATTTACAATGAGTGCATACAAATGGAATTACAGTTCTGATATTGAGAGGCAAAACTACCACACGCGTTTTAAGGGTTAAAGCAATTCAATAATCTGTTAATTACCCAATCCATTGAAAAGCAGCTATGCCATGTTTCTATTGACGCTACTTGCAATGAACTATAGCTAGAAGCAATGAGTACCGTAATGCATGCAAACAGAAGTCACGTGATATTAATGCTTTGTAGTAACTTCCGACCCACATTGTTTTCCGTCATTATAACAAAGTCTTAAATAAAATCCTAAGATGGGTGGCCGAGTCGTGAAAACCTCTTGACTATATGAAGAAGAGCTTGAGCTCCAATCCTGACTCGAGGTGACACGTGACTTTATATCTTTAAAAAATTATCGAAGTCTAATTTTTTTTTTGGTAACAATCTTTTTACAAACATTTCCCCCCCTTAAATAAAATTCTGTAATTTAATTGTAATTCAATCTCCTATAATATAAATTTGAACTATCTTATGAAAAAAAATCTGGCTACTCAAAGTTCCATTGGACAAAATCCGTAGCATCAGATCACCAGATTTATCTTACCGCGTCACATGCGAACACATTAGCGCAAAGAGACAGCAGTAGTCACTTAAGAGACAAAAGCCATCATAAATTGCTATAATTTATGGCCCTGTTATGACAATCCAAAGTTAAAGAATGGGAAACGGCCAATTCTAAATCAAAAACAAAAAAAAACAAAAAAACATAACGACGCTACAAGCATAAGTCTTAATGGTCTATATCTCCTAACCAGGATTCTGGGATCAGATTAACTCACACCAGCACGTAATCCTGGGACTTCCCCTCTCACGTGACCCGGGCTGGTTTACGTCTGCCCAGTCACCTCTCCGTGAGAAGCTGGATCTGTGAGAACGGCAGTGTAGGATCCTGGAGATTAGGGCTTCGGCACACGGCTACCCAAGCCCGTTTTTTTGTTTTTGTTTTTGTTTTTTTATTGTCTAGCCTTGTGTTTAGTTTTGTCTTTAATGGATACCAAATAGTAGATCGCTTGACATGAATTGACGTGGAAATGTATTTTAGAAGCTTTACTTTAGGAACAGGGCCATGCATCAAGACAAGGGCGTAGCGAGGGTATACGAATCCAAGTGCGGAATATCCTAAGGATTCCCTACATAAAAAAAAAGATTTTAAAATAACTTGTATTTACAGTGGCGAAGCTAGGGTGAGGGATGAGGGGGGAGAATTTGAAAATCCCCCCTTGTCCCCACTTGAAAGGGGCCCCCAAACGAGTGTTGTTGTTTTTTTTTACATCAAATGTTTAATATTATGCGTAACCTAGGGACCCCCAAAGAGTCAAGCCCACTGGGCCCCCAAATCAGTAGCGGCCTTAGGGGGTGGCAAGTGGGGCAACCGCCCCAGGCCCCGCGCCTGAGGGGGCCCCGCGCCTGAGGGGGCCCCGCGCCTGAGGGGGCCCCGCGATCGGAGATTTTATTGTCACAAACTTGATCACTACATATTTTCCTAATAAAATCCATTTGGACGTCGATGTTTAAATATAAACTATGCTCTTAGTATTGTCTTCTTACCCCAAAGTGTTTTATAGGCTACTGTGCATAGACATCGTGCGGCCATGGCATTATTTTTTTTTAACTTAAAAGAAAAATCATTTATGCAGAATAATTACAATACAGTATATAATGCACTTCAACGGCCAATAGTATGCAAACAGTAACTACAAAATGTTCTATGTTTTGTAACAAAAATAAGTCCCACAGCTTAGAGGTGGGCATACTGCATTGTTACTGTTACAGCAGAAAAGATAACCACTACCGGTTTGTGGAAAAAAACGAGACAAAAGCCCATAGCACAAGACATTACCAAACGAAAATGGAGCTGGATAGGACACACCCTGCGAAAACCAGCTTTTAATGTTGCAAGGCAAGCTCTTGACTGGAATCCACAAGGAAAGAGGAAAGTGGGCAGACCCAAGCAAACCTGGAAGAGGTCAGTCATCAGTGAAGCTGAGGGTACATGGGAGAAGATGAAGAAAGCTGCTCAGAAGTACTCAGAACCAAGTTTGGTGGAGAGGTGTGGTTGCGGCCCTATGCTCCCCTAGGAGTACACAGGATTAAGTCCAGTAAGTCACTGTTACAGCGTTGGAGACGGATTGGCCCGTTAGAGTGATGTGGTACGGTATATATAGTTTACCATCAGGGCCCCGCACAGGACACTCGCCCAGGGCCCCGCGCACTGCTAAGGCCGCCCCTGCCCAAATGATGGCTAATTTCTAGCTACGCCCCTGTCTATTCATTGTTTTGAAAGAATTGCTGAAAAAAAATATTTTAACAAAAAAAAAAAAACACCACTAAAATAGAATATCACATGATTTCCTGTTAGCACCACTATCAAATTTGTTTAAATCTTTTTCTTTTTACCACCAGTTTTTTTTTGTTTTAAGTACATAACATTATCAAGTTACAGATTTGTAAATTTGTCACCTTTGATTGCAAGTGATAGAATAGGATGGGGGGGGGGGGTGAAACCGACCCGAACTTTGTATTGCGACATACTAGACAAAGACAGCATTACCATATTCGGTGCTGACATATTAGATCTAGAATTTTTAATTTTTAGCTGCCTTGAAAGGGGAATAGCCACTACTAATATTGTGTGGTATGTCTGTCCGTCCGTCCGTTGGCCCCGTTTAGATATCATAAACTAGATACGATGTTACAAATCTGATATCATGGTGTTCTAGATCTTTTAAAGATCTAATGTCTTAACTACTATTATCTTTCCTAACAGCGAAAAATATATTGTTACGAATCTCACTTTCCAGGCTCTCTGCAAACTGCACCATACACCACCAACTTAAAGAACTTGACAACTCCGGGCTCCAACCGGACAGAACGCCCCTCGACATTTCTAGTTTGTCAGATGACTATAATTCTCGTGGCGCTCCTGAGCTGTGTTCACGCCGCGGAACTCCCTCGAAACTTCTTGTTGAGAGGCGTCGCGGCTGACCGTAGTAACTCGTCACGCTTGACCGCTCCTCTGGCCTGGGGCGATTTGTGTTGGCTGACTACACACACCACTACTCCCCCGTCTGTGCCACAACAGGTTCATAACACTATTTTTTATATCAAATATGCAAACATTTGTTTTATAAAATTGAATCACTTTTAGAACTATTCATTAGAATAGTAATAAATAAATAAATAAATCTATAATAATAAAATAAACTACCGGAGCAATACCACTAGGGTGAAACGGAAGCACAGATCGTCCACGTGTAAAGGTTGGCAACTTTTTTTTAGCATATTTTAATATTTGTTGGATTTTGAATTTCATAATTTTCTAACTCATTCTCTCTTAATTGACGATGCCAATGTTGATTTGACCCCCAATAAACTAAATAGAATTTTTGAATTTATAAACTTTATTTTGTGTTGTGTAAAAGTATGCATGCATTCTCCTATCATTCAACCAAATATAACATTATCAGATAACAAACAAGAAAGTGATTAAAGTTTTATCAGAACAGGGTAGTACAATACAAATGAGCAAAACCAATTATACTACCGAAACGAGGAAAGTAATTACGGAGAGAAAAGTGTAGTGCGTAATTATCACAACAAGGGTTCACTAGACTCAAATGAGTGCCTGCCCATAGTTGGTAAAAGTAAAGGCGGTTGGTCGTTGTGCTGACCACATGACACCCTCGTAAACCGAAGGCAACAGAAACAGATGACTTAAACATCATCTGCCTCCATAGATTGCAGGGTCTGAAAGGGACGCTTTACATTTTTCCTTGTAATACGCATTGATCCGATAGCTCTTGCATTAGCAATAAGACTAAAATGTTTTAAGAGACGTGATTGCAGCAATAAATCTGAGTACCACCGGAACCTGTGACTCAGCTCTTTAAGTGACGTCACGCTTAAAGCAATCACCACATCTGTTAATTGCTTAATGCACCTAACACTGGGGATATACAATTAGCGTTTATTGTGGTAGAATCATTGCCTACATTGACTTTGCAATGTCATAAATAGCCGCATACGTTTAACTAATTAGAATCGTATATTGCTCTCGCTGCCAATATTAAACGATTTAATTTAGATTCACCAATTACTTTTCCTTTGCAAAGTACAAACTGAGTCCATGCCCTAATATATCTCCACCCCCGCCACTTTAAAAAAAAGTGATTCCTGGAAATATCGTAAACATCTATTTTTACGAAGCTGCCTTAACTCTTTATCTCCGTAGTTATTTACAACATTCTGGTGGAATCAACGTTGATATCGTCAGTTAGGAGATAAAGAGTTAAAACATATTTTTTTAGACGATCCCTTATTAGGGAAAATTTTATCTTTTGTATCAGTTATTCAAAAATGGATGAAGAGTTCACAATATAGTGTAAGGAAATTTTACACTCACTACAGCCCTTGAAGTAAATTTCTACTTTGGCGTCATCATTGATTTCTCAAAAATGTACCATCAGTGAAGAGCTGTTGTTCAATTACTATAGTTTATGTAAAAAAAAGCGCGTGAAAATATTTTTTTTATCTTGATATTTTAGCAATTGCATTCTAATTGGGATGCCATAGGGGTTTTTAAGAATAGATTTTGACACATAGTAATCTGTTTTTTGTTGACAAAATGATTCTAAAGATCCTTTTTACATTCTCTACGCAAAAAAACAAAAAAAGGAACGTTGTTAAAGAAGAACTAGCGATATTGAGAAATAGTGAGATCGAGATAGTGTGACCTAAAATAATGCAAGAAATCAGGACAAACTTTAAAAGTTAAGGTTTATGGGCTTTTTCAGTGCACGGACCAAGGGTTTGGAACTCACTCCCTATTGATCTGAGACATGCAACATGGTTCATTACTTTCAAGAACATTTAGACCATCTGTTTTGAAGCTTTTTAGTTTTTAGTTTGTCATTTTTGCTCTCGTGTTTATATTATTAAATATCCAAAACGCATTGTCTAATCAACACTATCTCATCATAACATCAACCAAGACATCGTGACAATTAAGTTTTACTAATATGTTGTCATCTGGCAGTCAAACATATCGTCTCAAGAAGTAAATGTCATGTTTAAAAATATTAAGAAAAAACTGATTGGTGTACGACACAATTAAGTTGCAAAAATATGGTGTAATGACGTAATCTCCATGCCACCCAATACACACAAAATTCACATTTAGATTGGGGAAAGGGCGGTATTAGATAAAACAGACATGTTTTTTTTTAAGCATTTGACAGTAAAGGCGTGAAGGTGGAGCGAGACCTGATACACCCTTCATCTCCTGTCCTCAATCCTATTACCAGAGTTGGCCACGCAATTTACGTGCCTGGCTCGTTCAAGGTTACTCAAATAAATAACTTGATGTTTTGTTCTCTTTGGGAACAACTAGCAACAATTGGGCTAGTTATGTGTTACAAAGTGCATTGTACATAATCCTTGCTAATAAAAAAAGAATTTGAAGCGTAGCAAGATATTACCATTTATAGAATCTATAGAAACTATCTTCAATACCCAATCTTCGTTATTTTGAAACAATGTATTACATTTGGTTGTCTCTTTAAGCTTATTTCATCATTAACATATTTGTGCAACTCCATAAATTAGCAGAATAAAGACAATCCTTCAAAGCACAGTGCCA
>JADKLZ010011472.1:0-15069 GCA_021533235.1 Biomphalaria straminea | reverse complement strand
TGTCGTGTAATTATAGACAATTTTGTTAACTCCGAGCCGTCTAAGTATTTTAACCTTTTCTTGTTGGAATCAATTTTGGAGGGGGGGGGGTGCAGTGACATAGGGCGCTTGGATGCCAGACAAGGGCGTCCCTTTCATGTTGTTGACATATTGCAACTGTTGGTGTCTCCATCACACATTATCCCAGTGTCAAAGAGTAATTCAATGACATTGACACTGTCCATGATTTACCATCTAGTCTAGTGTCAATGCGAAAATGCCAATGTCTGTGTAAATGCCAATGTCTGTGTAAATGCCAATGACTGTAAATGCCAATGAATGTGAATGCTGATGAATATGTAAATGCTATTGACTTATAAATGCTAATGGGTAAATGCCAATGGCTATGTAAATGTCAATGACTGTCTAGGTGCCAGTGACTGTAAATGCCAATGACTATGTAAATGCTATTGATTGTGTAAATGTGTAAATTTCAATGACTGTATAGATGCTAAAGAGCTGTATATACCAATAACTGTATAATTGTCAATGTGTAAATGCCAATGACTGTTTCAATGTCAATGACTGAAAATGCCAATGTCTGTGTAAATGCCAATGTCTGTGTAAATGCCAATGTCTGTGTAAATGCCAATGACTGTTTCAATGCCAATCACTGTGAATGTCAATGTCTGTGTAAATGGCTCAAATGCCGATGACTATGTAAATGCCAGTGACTGTAACTGTCAATGGCTATGTAACTATCAATTACTATGTAAATGTTATTGATTGTGTAAATGTCAATGTGTAAATGCCAATTACTGTGTAAATGTTGATGACTGTTTCAATGTCAACGACTGTGTCAATGTCACATTTCGGGTTGTGCTTTGACGTCACTTGGGTCACCAACAAGTTTGCGAAATAAAAAAAAAGTTTCTATGTATAACTAATAAAACAAACGAAACATTCAGTAACTCAAAAAAAAATCATCTGCTTGTTTAATGAGAATGCACATTTGATGAATGATTAGAAAAATTCAAATTAATAATTTAATTATATGCATAGCAACAACCTCCAACATCAGGCACTTATACTTATTAACTTAGGCCAACACTTTCAAATTAAAGGACAGCTCTTCACTCAGAATCGTATGTCTTGTGAGCATGGATAGACTCCATTTTATATATTAACCCCAACGTGGATCATCCACAGCCAACAGACTAGCAAGGCACAAGCCTATGTTGTGTCCCAGCTCTAAACCCAGTTCTAACTGGCTGAAAAAAACTCAAAGAAGCAAATGATTCTTTTGCTAAACCATTGAGAATCCGGGGTCTAGATTATGTGATAGGTTGCTAATTCAAAACTATCAAGGTTGTAATAGTAGTAATACTGAGGTGGAAAATTGTGGTCAACTAAATTTACATTTATTTGGATCAATTAAATTAAATTATCAATTCTGATGTCCCATATTAAGATTAGAAAACAAAGAATATGTCATCCTTGAAAAACAAAATGCCATACGTTCAGTGGGGGGTAGATGATGTAAAGGTTATCTATTTCTGTGGCCCACAGTTACCGAGCGTGTCATGTGGCCATCACAACGACCTACCGTATTTAATTTTCGCCAACTAATGTCAGGTGAGCTGGGTGAACTCAGAGGCGCCCTAATGATTCCTAGAGCTAAAATCACAGTCTTCACCAGGATTTGAACCCGGAACCCACAGTTCGGAATCCTAGCGATTTACCACTCAGCCTACGTGTCTCCATTTCATCTTTGAACAAAGATTTAAAATTTAAATAGTCACATTTGACAATACCCTCTTCTTTTATAGTCGTGAAGACATGTTCTATTATTATTATTATTTTTAAATAAATTGAAAGCAATAAAATAATTTTAAAAACTCTGAAAAAAAAATATTATTTTTATTATTATATGAGAAATATCATAAACAAACCCATTAATGCTATTTGTAATCTATTTCTTCTTAACAGACTTCTCCCCAACATGCTGCCAAAGATCTTGCTGCACTCTTTCGTCCTGTGCCTTGTAGTACTCTCCTCCTGCAGGGCCTACGATCCAGACACAAACGAGTTTGATGGCGAACGGCCTGAAGATCTTGTTACCTCCGACAGTCTTGACAATTCAGAATCAATGGACAAACGCAAATTAGACAGATATGGTTTTCACATGGGAATCGGCAAAAGGGACTATGAAGAAGATGGTGATCTAGAAGACGATTATGAAAAACGGGGGTTAGACCCGTTTGCATTCAGTGGCGGAATCGGTAAACGAAGACTGGATAGGTTCAGTTTCGCAGGTGGTATTGGAAAACGTGGCCTCGACAGATACGGATTCGTCGCTGGTATAGGAAAAAGGCGTTTAGACCGATTCGGATTCAGTGGTGGTATCGGAAAGAGGCGAATTGACAGGTTCAACTTCGCTGGAGGAATAGGAAAACGCCCGATCGATCGCTTCAGCTTCGCAGGCGGAATCGGTAAGCGAGGCTTCGACAGATACGGTTTCTATGGTGGAATCGGTAAGCGAGGCTTCGACAGATACGCCTTTGCTGGGGACATAGGCAAAAGAGCGATAGACAAATTCGGATTCGCTGGAGGCATCGGGAAAAGGAGACTGGACAGGTTTAGTTTCGCTGGGGGAATCGGAAAAAGGATTCCAGATTTGGAAGAAGTGTCAGCCGCAGAGCTAAGCGAGACAGCCAACGAAGTAGAGAAGAGATCTGTGCCTACTGCAAAGGTCAGTTTGAAGGTGTGTGTGTGTGTGTTGTGAGAAACGAGTGCAGTCAGTAGTTAGAAGATTCAAAAGTAAAGTAGCAGTTATACATAAAACACTGAACCATAATCTTCAAATACAAAAATAAAACCTAATAAAATACTTACAAAGACACAAAGACAAAGGTACATGCATCCAGGGCCGGTCTTAAGCCACTGCAACCTATGCGGCCGCAGTGGGCCCCGCGCTTTCATAGGCCCCGCGCTAAGAATATGTGTAATTGCATAATGATGCAAAATATACGAAAAAGTCGTGGAAATTATTATTTAAAATATCCCGAAAACTAAACAAACTTGTTATGCGGAAAACACCAATCTTACGCGAGAAAAAAAAAGCCTTCTCAGCTTTCAAATTTAAATAAAAATATATTAATAGAGCGAATTGAAACCGAAACCGAAAGTTCCAATACTTTATTTACATTAATAGTCACTGGCATATAAAAGTAGATCAAAATCTATCTCAGTCTCATTAAACAATGAAAAGCGGTATATTTTTTTTTTTTTTTGAATTTTTATTAATGAAATTGTTATGTAGGTCTTGATCTAAATCTAGACAGATTTGATATAAATATCAGTCACTATTAGACTATACTAGAACGATAGAGGTCTACTAGATCGAGATGATTGCCTATTTAGCAGGTTTTTTGGTGAAAGATGTAATAGAAAATGACCAAAAAGGTTAAAGGATGTTGGTAGAAAATATGTATCTGCTGGGAAAAGAAAAAGAAGAGAAAGCCAATGAAGCTTCAGCTAAGAACCAGATGGACCCTTTACATAAGTTTTTAAGACGATCAAAACCCGAAAATGAGAACATATCACTTTTAGTGAGACAGCTGAAACAGTTTCTGTGAAGAATGCAAAAACTGCAGTGGTAAATGTCATATGAAAAGAAGACAATAATGTAACAACTGATCAACATATAGTTATAGATAATGATCTAAATGTGGTCGATTTATTGAGAAATCTGGTGAGCCTGCCATGTGGCTAGAATAAAATGGAAAGATCTTGTATTGACTATATATTTCAAAAAGGTCCTCCTTACATTACTTTGGAGAATTTTCCGAAAAAAATTAGGTTGACATTTCTCTAAAGTGCATTGCAAACCAAACCTGGGCTCGTACAACAACTTACAGGATAGATTGCTTCACCAGAATTGTGAACACTCCAATTTAAAGAATGTATAAAATGCAAAGACGAATTTATTTTTAATACAAAATCTTAATTTCCATGTATTATCCTTATCCCTACCCAAAATAGGCCCCGCGCAATCCGTTTCGCATAGGGCCCCGCAATCGCTAGGACCGGCCCTGCATGCATCGTTCCATATTCTATGACAAATTTATGCAAATGCTTCTTTTTTCTTAATACTCTAGCAGCATGGCATGGGCTGCCTGAATCAGTCATAAAAACCAAAGACTTTGTAGAAACTTAGTAATTGATTAACATGCATGGCGTAATTATCTTCTTTTTGAGATAACTTCTGTATTGTATAAGATAAGTGTAGTTTTACGACTTTGGAAAAGAAACCAAGTAAAATTTTCACTTTGTATAAATATGTGCTGCTAAGTGGCGAAAACAGCTTGACTAACAATCAGGAAGGCCTCAAGTTCGAATCCAGGCTCCAGCTGAAATGTGTTTTATGTGCGCCTAAAGGAAGCAAGGAAGCCCTCTCCCATAAACCCCCTTCTCCTACAGGTCCACAAAAGAGTTTGGGCCATAATGCCAGGAGTAGGCTGCGAGCACGAAAGTAGCGCTATTCAAATGTAATGTTTACAAAGCTTAAATCATCTCACTCTGTCCGTATGTCTGTCCGTCTGTCTGTCTGGTAAAAAGTTTGAATTTTTTTTCTCCCATTTCCCTATTCTCGAATCAAGTTAAAACTTAGCACAATTATTCATTGAATCTGACAAGACACTAATCAATAAACGAATAATAATAATTATTATTGATTAATAATTTTTTTAAAGTATCGAAATAAAATAAGGTGAATAAATGCTACGCAAAGAGATATGCGGATGTATATATGGATTTAATCCTCTTATTACGTTTTGACAAGTTGACATTTTTCTTAAATATTCATAGTCAATGACAATACACAAAAAAAACTATTTAGTAATAATTAATTAATTTTATTTTATATAGCAGAAAGGGAAACCCTAGAATTTTCAGCAAATAGTAGTAATTCTTTCCCATAGATAAGCTCTGTTTTTTTTTTAAAGTATTCTTTATTCTATTCTTTGTTGTTGTTGTTTTAATATGTTGCCACTAAAAATGTGCGTAGAAGCCTAATTTAACTAATAGCATTTACAAGCCTTTGTAGACTGGCTGGTTGTGTGGTAGCCACACTCCCGAATTCATGTCCTACCCTCGTCTAGTGACTGTTTAGCAGGCTTAGACTAGAAGTACTATTTAATATAATCCCAGCCTTCACCGAGATTCGAACCCTGGATCCCAGGTTCGGAAGCCAAGCGCGTAACCACTCAGCCACCGCACCCTTACTATTTAATATTCTTCTGATAGAAATTCCGCAAGTTCTAAAAAAAATGTTTCCTAAAAAGTATCCTTATAATATTTTTTTTTCTATTTTGTTATTCTTTCACATCCGAAAAATCAAAAAGTTAAAAAAAAAATGATGATTGGTTATTGAGTAATAAAAAAGAACAGAAAGTGGCAGTAACATTTCTTGTCACAAAATTAAAAAAACAACAACCTCACAATCATTTAAATGCACCACACGTTCGCTATATTTATAATTTCATGTTCCTTTGGCAACATACACAAGAAAAAAAAAGTGCCCGCTAATTGATGACGTCACGAGCAATGTTAAGATCAGTCTGAGGTGCTTGTAAAAAAATCAGTTGAATTGACGGCTTGTAAATCAATGTCAATTGAGATAATTTGTATGAGGTATTTAGATTAGCATTAGTGCTATGAATCTTCTCTAAACGTGACTTGGGTGCCTAAAGATCTATAATAAGTGTATAAGTGTGTATATATATATATATATATATATATATATATATATATGTGTGTGTGTGTGTGTGTGTCTGTGTCTGTGTTTGCGTGATTGTATATATTTATATATGTTTAGATTAGAAAATTGTTGCATTGATCCTTATCCACAATTTTAGACTGATATCAAACCAGGGTCATTATCCGCAAATTATGATCCGATAAAAAATATTTTAACAAGAGTTAAAGCCAGTGTCTTTGACTTTAATTGTATTCCACTTAGCTGATATAATAAAGCGTAATGATTAGGTTCTTATTTCAAATTGGAAGTTGTCCAAAAGTTTAGTTAATCTTTACTTTTTAAGACTTGTTTCGCTCTTTCAATGAAGTGCGTTAAAATATGAAGATATCGGTGTAGTCAATCATTGAATTTCTGTGTTTTTAAAGTTTATTTCTGTAGTTTTCTATTGAGAGCTTTTTATTTAAGATAAGATAACTTTATTGATCCAAACAAATGGAAATTTGTTTTGACTACAATTGACAACATCAGCGTAAATAATGTACAACAACAACATAGATTTACGATATAGATGCACATACAAACAACATTCACACACGAAAAGAAGACATACAACACACTCATAACCAGAGCTTAGAAATAGACATATATGTACATCTTGATGATGGCAAAATGTTAATTTTTATATTGGTCATCCAGGGTCTACTGTATCTGAATGTTTTTAATTTCCTTCTTTCATATAATAATGTTTTCACAGAACTTGATTTGTGAATTAACAGTTAAGTTCATCTGTCTGGGCAGTTGTTCACAAACATGTCCCTTTGTAGCAGTAAAACAGCGGTCGTCAGACCGTGACGAGGTGGACTGTAACATAGTCTTGAAACATAGTCTAAAGATTGTAAAGCAAACTTCCGACTGGAAACGCAGTCTTAGACTTTGTTCTAAGTATCTAATATATTGATACATTGACTTTAATCCATGATGCTATAACATTATATATGGTGTTATTTCCTGGCACAACCCGCGACTCCGCTGATCTCAAACTATAAAGCGCTCGAACCGGGGGGTCCTAGGTTCATATTTCGATGGATTTATAAATTTTGGACGCCCTTGGTGCATTCACTTGTAATGGGTACCTGACATCAATAGGGAAAAGTAAGGACGGTGGCTGATCAATAAAGCGTATAAGGTCGACCAAAAAGAACATGGCGACGAAGTATACTAGAGGGAGACGAGACGACCGGAAAGAGCTGGGAAACCATCAAAAACTTGCAAGAGACCGTGGAGAGTGGCGTGTTTTTGTAGAGGCCCTATGTTCCACGAGGAAACCAAAGGAACGATGATGATGATGATGAAGGACGGCGGCTGATCAATAAGGCGTATGAGGTCCTGGGTTCGAATCTCGTAGAAGACTGGGATTTTAAATTGTAAAGGGTACGCGAAGTATGAGAAAGAAAAGGCGGCTGGACATTGTGCTGGTCACATGACACCCTCGATGACCGTCAGCCGTAGAAAAAGATGACCTTTACATCATCTGTCTTATAGATTGCAGGGTCTGATAAGGGGTACTTAACTAAGTTTTACTATAAGACATGAGAATGTCGCTTTCCAGAATACTCGAAAACGTAATTCCAGATCTGGGACTGTCGTTAAGAATAGTTGTGACATTAATCTATGTATTTCACATTTTGTATTTTTATAATCTAAGATTTTTGAGTTAATTAATATAATTTTTTTTTTCTTTGAATAAAGGAAACAGTAAAGTCAACGTAAAGTTGTACACGACGTCATCGGTCGAGCGACGTCATTACACAGAGAGAAACACTCGACACAAGGAAGAAGTAAACGAGGAAAGAAAATTATTTCAAGAGAATGGGCGATGATCAATCAAAAACAAAATTGAACATCTTTTTTGTTATGTTTCGTTGAGTTTTTTTGAGAATTATCTTACATTTAATTTGCAACCCATCTCTCTTTGATGAAACCCGTGTAAATAGGTTTTTAGTTTGTTTTCATTTTGGTTTTCATCACCTTGAATTCTGTGCTCAAACGTGATCAAATCATTGTTTTGTAAATCGATATTGTTGTTCTCCTTGAGTCTCAGTAACATGTGTACCATATTATAGCACGCCATCTTGCACATCTTGATTTTACTTTTGATTTTGTAACAACAAATGTAACAACATCCATCGTTTCATGATTCTCTTGTAACAACATCCTTTCAATTTAATTATAAATAGGATCTAATATTATGTCATCTATAGATTTATTTTGGACCGATTCTAATTTGCTGTTTTAAAACCTACACATAGATAATGAAAATTCAAATGCAATTAAATCAGAAACCATTGGTTGCATTAGAGAAATGATAGTTTCCTGTACAATGAATAGTTATAAATTACTATAGATATTGAATTTACCAAGTATAATATTTGACTTCTTTTTTTACGGCTACTTTATGTCTATATTTTATTATGCTAATAATAATTACCAATATATCTGTAAAAGTATATACACATTCCTTTATAGTATATAGTAAGGAGTATTTCGCAACGTCAAATACAAGCTATCAAAAAAACTAAAAAATGTACATGTAATGACTGCTTACTCCCAGACATTACAATTAGTAAATACTGGTATTGTTATAAATATCTTATGTTCTTAATTGCTATCATAAGAAAACCATATTTCAGGTAATACACGACAATAAAAATTTGAATGTTTAGAAATATATACATGTAATTATTGAATCATATTGTTGGTTTGCATATTTTATGACATTTTATGTTGTAGCTTTATTTTTCGTCCTGTTGATTTCATCAAAGAGATGTGATCGCTAGGCAGATACTTCCACCACTGGAGATCATTTTATTTTCAAATCTATAGCAAGAAATTGAACCAATCAGACCATATGAAATATCTAGAACTCTATTTTGTCGCAGCTATGTTTGGAATCAAGGAAAGTTAATTAAACTGGGATTGTCTCAAGTTGGGTTGTTGTTCTTGAGTTCTGTAATATCGTGAGTTAATTGTTGTGTTTTGATATTTGACGAACTCGTTTTGTTAATATGTATTAAAGTGAGAAAAAAATGGCCATTCTTAGAAATAGACTTCGCAGTTTTTATTTTAATATATGTGTATGTGCAACTTTTAAAGAGTTTCATTCATACAAGAACAGAACATAATGAGACGACTGTATTTGTTCTGATAAAAAAACTCGCTGTACTAAACATAAGACTTCATTTGGGGAATTAACTTCCGGTACAAACAATGATATTTGAAATTCGTGAGATACGAAATGGATATTATAGTCAATTAATTTCTTATTACTGTAAAGCACGTGTAATTATAAAAGTACACCAGTAAATAGATCCAGCTTAACTGCTCTACACTTTTCTATGCGACGTATTCAATAACAACATTACCAATATTTTTACATTTAATGGTAACATATTAAATTTCAATTTTAAGTTTCTGGTTGTTCCATATTTGTACAAAATCAAATTTCAAAATAAATAAGTAACTCTCAAAATAAGATGTGAATATTCACAGTACAAAAAGAGCCAGGTTAAAGAGTAATAGGAGAATAAAAAATGATCCTTTATAAAAGCAATTCAATAATCTATTAATTACCCAATCCATTTAAAAGCAGCTATGCCATGTTTCTATTGACGCTACTTGCAATGAACTATAGCTAGAAGCAATGAGTACCGTAATGCATGCAAACAGAAGTCACGAGATATTCATGCTTTGTAATAACTTCCGATCCAAATTGTTTTCCGTCATTATAAAAAAAAGTCTTAAATAAAATCCTAAGATGGGTGGCCGAGTCGTAAAAACCTCTTGACTATATGAAGAAGAGCTTGAGCTCCAATCCTGACTCGAGGTGACACGTGACTGCTGATCGCCCAGAGGAAGCATACAAAGCTCCTCCCAGATACCTCGTTTCCTCAAAATGTCTTAACTCTTTCTCTCCCTAATTATTTACCTTATTCTGGTGGAATCAACGTTGGCATCGTCAGTTAGGAGAGAAAGAGTTAAAGATATTCCCCCTCCCCCGGATCTCTTTTGTAAACTAATGAAAAATCTAGAAGAAGGCTTCCGTGCGCTCTACAAAGACAGCTCAACAAAAGTGGGAATTCGAACTCAAACCTCGCGCTAGAGATAGCCAAGCGTTTAACGCCCATCATCCGAACACTATCCGCACATTAGCCACACATCATAAAAGCAATAAGAGTATTTAAATCTTAATGTTGAAATTTATTATATGTATATATTCTCTACATCTTTGATGAGGTCGGTTGGATAATTACCACCAAGCTATGTACTCGTTAACAAAAAGGCAATGCATACAGTAACTTTCTATGACCATAACAGTGGAAACAAATCTGGTCTTTATATCTAACACTTACGCCATTACACAAACACACATACACCGACACGCACAGACATACATATATCTTTAAAAAATTATCGAAGTCTAATTTTTTTTTTTGGTAACAATCTTTTTACAAACATTTCCCCCCTTAAATAAAATTCTGTAATAATTGTAATTCAATCTCCTATAATATAAATTTGAACTATCTTATGAAAAAAATCTGGCTAATCAAAGTTCCATTGGACAAAATCCGTAGCATCAGATCGCCAGATTTATCTTACCGCGTCACATGCGAACACATTAGCGCAAAGAGACAGCAGTAGTCACTTAAGAGACAAAAGCCATCATAAATTGCTATAATTTATGGCCCTGTTATGACAAGCCAAAGTTAAAGAATGGGAAACGGCCAATTCTAAATCAAAAACAAAAAAAAAAAAAAACATAACGACGCTACAAGCATAAGTCTTAATGGTCTATATCTCCTAACCAGGATTCTGGGATCAGATTAACTCACACCAGCACGTAATCCTGGGACTTCCCCTCTCACGTGACCCGGGCTGGTTTACGTCTGCCCAGTCACCTCTCCGTGAGAAGCTGGATCTGTGAGAACGGCAGTGTAGGATCCTGGAGATTAGGGCTTCGGCACACGGCTACCCAAGCCCGTTTTTTTTTGTTTTTGTTTTTTTATTGTCTAGCCTTGTGTTTAGTTTTGTCTTTAATGGATACCAAATAGTAGATCACATGACATGAATTGACGTGGAAATGTATTTTAGAAGCTTTACTTTAGGAACAGGGCCATGCATCAAGACAATGGCGTAGCGAGGGTATATGAATCCAAGTGCGGCATATCCTAAGGATTCCCTACATAAAAAAAAAAAAGATTTTAAAATAACTTGTATTTACAGTGGCGAAGCTAGGGTGAGGGATGAGGGGGGAGAATTTGAAAATCCCCCCTTGTCCCCACTTGAAAGGGGCCCCCAAACGAGTGTTGTTGTTTTTTTTACATCAAATGTTTAATATTACGCGTAAGCTAGGGACCCCCAAAGAGTCAAGCCCACTGGGCCCCCAAATCAGTAGCGGCCTTAGGGGGTGGCAAGTGGGGCAACCGCCCCAGGCCCCGCGCCTGAGGGGGCCCCGCGCCTGAGGGGGCCCCGCGCCTGAGGGGGCCCCGCGATCGGAGATTTTATTGTCACAAACTTGATCACTACATATTTTCCTAATAAAATCCATTTGGACGTCGATGTTTAAATATAAACTATGCTCTTAGTATTGTCTTCTTACGCCAAAGTGTTTTGTAGGCTACTGTGCATAGACATCGTGCGGCCATGGCATTATTTTTTTTTAACTTAAAAGAAAAATCATTTATGCAGAATAATTACAATACAGTATATAATGCACTTCAACGGCCAATAGTATGCAAACAGTAACTACAAAATGTTCTATGTTTTGTAACAAAAATAAGTCCCACAGCTTAGAGGTGGACATACTGCATTGTTACTGTTACAGCAGAAAAGATAACCACTACCAGTTTGTGGAAAAAAAACGAGACAAAAGCCCATAGCACAAGACATAACCAAACGAAAATGGAGCTGGATAGGACACACCCTGCGAAAACCAGCTATTAATGTTGCAAGGCAGGCTCTTGACTGGAATCCACAAGGAAAGAGGAAAGTGGGCAGACCCAAGCAAACCTGGAAGAGGTCAGTCATCAGTGAAGCTGAGGGTACTGGAATGACATGGGAGCAGATGAAGAAAGCTGCTCAGAACCGAGTTCGGTGGAGAGGTGTGGTTGCGGCCCTATGCTCCCCTGGGAGTACACAGGATTAAGTCCAGTAAGTCACTGTTACAGCGTTGGAGACGGATTGGCCCGTTAGAGTGATGTGGTACGGTATATATAGTTTACCATCAGGGCCCCGCACAGGACACTCGCCCAGGGCCCCGCGCACTGCTAAGGCCGCCCCTGCCCAAATGATGGCTAATTTCTAGCTACGCCCCTGTCTATTCATTGTTTTGAAAGAATTGCTGAAAAAAAATATTTTAAAAAAAAAAAAAAAACACCACTAAAATAGAATATCACATGATTTCCTGTTAGCACCACTATCAAATTTGTTTAAATCTTTTTCTTTTTACCACCAGTTTTTTTTTGTTTTAAGTACATAACATTATCAAGTTACAGATTTGTAAATTTGTCACCTTTGATTGCAAGTGATAGAATAGGATGGGGGGGGGGGAAACCGACAAGAACTTTGTATTGCGACATACTAGACAAAGACAGCATTACCATATTCGGTGCTGACATATTAGCTCTAGAATTTTTAATTTTTAGCTTCCTTGAAAGGGGAATAGCCACTATTAATATTGTGTGGTATGTCTGTCCGTCCGTCCGTTGGCCCCGTTTAGATATCATAAAGTAAAAACGATATTACAAATCTGATGTCATGGTGTTTTAGATCTTTTAAAGATCTAATGTCTTAACTACTATTATCTTTTCTAACAGCGAAAAATATATTTTTTATATCAAATATGCAAGCATTTGTTTTATAAAATTGAATCATTTTTACAACTATTCATTAGAATAGTAATAAATAAACCTATAATAATAAGATAAAATACACCCACTAGGGTGATACGGAAGCACAGATCATTCACGTGTAAAAGTTAATAATTATTTTTTAGCATATTTTAATATTTGTCGGATTTTGAATTTCGTGATTTTGTAACTCATTCTCGCTTAATTGACGATGCCAATGTTGATTCGACCCCCAATAAACTAAATAGAAATTTTTTAATTTATAAACTTTATTTTGTGTTGTGTAAAAGTATGCATGCATTCTCCTATAATTCAACCAAATATAACATTATCAGATAACAAACAAGAAAGTGATTTAAGTTTTATCAGAACAGGGTAATTAAATGAGCAAAACCAATTATACTACCGAAACGAGGAAAGTAATTACGGAGAGAAAAGGGTAGTGCGTCCACACAAACACTAAATTTCACTAGACTCAAATGAGTGTCTGCCCATAGTTGGTAAAAGTAAAGGCGATTGGTCGTTGGGCTGACCACATGACACCCTCGTAAACCGAAGGCCACATAAACAGATGACTTAAACATCATCTGCCCCCATAGATTGCAAGGTCTGAAAGGGAAACTTTACTTTTTCCCTTTTAATACGCATTGATCCGATATCTCTTGCATTAGCAATAAGACTAAAATGTTTTAAGAGACGTGATTGCAGCAATAAATCTGAGTACCACCGGAACCTGTGACTCAGCTCTTTAAGTGACGTCACGCTTAAAGCAATCACCACATCTGTTAATTGCTTAATGCACCTAACACTGGGGATATACAATTAGCGTTTATTGTGGTAGAATTACTGCCTACATTGACTTTGCAATGTCATAAATAGCCGCATACGTTTAACTAATTAATATCGTATATTGCTCTCGCTGCCAATATTAAACGATTTAATTTGGATTCACCAATTACTTTTCCTTTGCAAAGTACAAAATGAGTCCATGCCCTAATATATCTCCACCCCCGCCACTTAAAAAAAAGTGATTCCTGGAAATATCGTAAACATCTATTTTTACGAAGCGGCCTTAAAACATATTTTTTTTTAGACGATCCCTTATTAGGGAAAATTTTATCTTTTGTATCAGTTAGTCAAAAATGGATAAAGAATTTACAATATTGTGTAAGGAAATTTTACATTCACTACAGCCCGTGAAGTAAATTTCTACTTTGGCGTCATCATTGATTTCTCAAAAATGTACCCTCAGTGGAGAGCTGTTGTTCAATTACTATAGTTAATGTAAAAAAAAAGCGCGTAAAAATATTTTTTTTTATCTTGATATTTTAGCAATTGCATACAAATTGGGATGCCATTGGGGGTTTTAAGAATAGATTTTGACACATAGTAATCTGTTCTTTGTTGACCATATGATTCTAAAGATACTTTTTACATTCTCTAAGCCAAAAAAAAAAAAGGAACGTTGTTAAAGAAAAACAAGCGATATTGAGAAATAGTGAGATCGAGATAGTGTGACCTAAAATAATGCAAGAAATAAGGACAAACTTTAAAAGTTAAAGTTTATGGGCTTTTTCAGTGCACGGACCAAGGGTTTGGAACTCACTCCCTATTGATCTGAGACAGACAACACGGTTCATTACTTTCAAGAACATTTAGACCATCTGTTTTGAAGCTTTTTAGTTTTTAGTTTGTCATTTTTGCTCTCGTGTTTATATTATTAAATATCCAAAACGCATTGTCTAATCAACACTATCTCATCATAACATCAACCAAGACATCGTGACAATTAAGTTTTACTAATATGTTGACATCTGGCAGTTAAACATATCGTCTCAAGAAGTAAATGTCATGTTTAAAAATATTAAGAAAAAACTGATTGGTGTACGACACAATTAAGCTGCAAAAATATGGTGTAATGACGTAATCTACATGCCACCCAATACACACAAAATTCACATTTAAATTGGGGAAAGGGCGGTATTAGATAAAACAGACATGTTTTTTTTTAAGCATTTGACAGTAAAGGCGTGAAGGTGGAGCGAGACCTGATACACCCTTCATCTCCTGTCCTCAATCCTATTACCAGAGTTGGCCACGCAATTTACGTGCCTGGCTCGTTCAAGGTTACTCTACTAAATAACTTGATGTTTTGTTCTCTTTGGGAACAACTGGCAACAATTGGGATAGTTATGTGTTACAAAGTGCATTGTACATAATCCTTGCTAATAAACAAAGAATTTGAAGCGACTCAAGATATTACCATTTATAATATCTATAGTAACTATCTTCAATACCCAATCTTCGTTATTTTGAAACAATGTATTACATTTGGTTGTCTCTTTAAGCTTATTTCATCATTAACATATTTGTGCAACTCCATAAATTAGCAGAATAAAGACAATCCTTCAAAGCACAGTGCCA
>JADKLZ010011458.1:0-13697 GCA_021533235.1 Biomphalaria straminea | reverse complement strand
TACTTTAACATGATGGACTCACGTAATACGACATGCTTAATAATAATAAAATAATTCAATTCTATGTTAGTAAAAAAATGTTTAAAAAAAAAGGAAAGTGAAAGCTTGAGCTTGGAGATTAAGTTTCTCTGAAAACTGGAAAATACGTTATTCTGGAAGCCGTATCTACTTACAACAATACTGACGGATCCGTGACCCTAAGTATTCCTAAGAAGATTTTTATTGCTATTCAGAGCGTAGCTAGGAGTAGGGTAGGTGGAGGTACAAATTTGAAAATCCCCCCCCCCCAGGGTCTACACTTAATAAATGTCCGAAATTCGCTTTTACATTAAATATTACGAAATTATCTCATGTCAAAAGGCAGAGCCCCTAAACAGGTCAATCCCCCCCCCCCCCCGGTTCCGCAAATTCCTAGCTACGCCACTGAAGTTCTACTATATCATAACGAAGATACTTGTTTTTTAGTATTAAAGGGATTCAACGAATGCTGTCTCCTTTATATAATCCTTAATACTTATTGCTCATAGAAGGGACAAAAAAAATGAAATTTTGGAGATTTATAAGAAAACTAGATGACCGGCGGAATTCGAGTTTTAGATCTAGACCTAGATCTAAAAAATAGAGAGATGAGTTACATTTCGTAATCATGTCTAATGAAAGAATGTGCGTAATTTGTAGGGGTGTACCGGATAGTCGCTCCGGCCGAATATTCGGCACTTTTTCATTATCCGGCACTATTCGGCTACGGTTGAATATCACTACCGGATAGTAAACCAGATAGTAAAAACTACAGCGTAGTACCTGTATTTCTTTTAATATTGTTAGGCACCTCCGCGCGGTAAGTCTTTTCCAGATACGCCATACGGGGGTATCACTTAAATATCGAAACAACAAAGGCGAAAGACAAACAATATAAAGGTATCGACGCTCATAAACGATATCCAACAAGAAGTCTAAACTAAATCTCCATGTTGATAAAAATATACAAATATTCACAAAGTGGACATGATTAAATAATGTCAGTTCTGAAATACATTTACTTTTTTTTGTTTCAAATAAAAGAATTTGTTTTTTAAAACAATAAACAATGGCTATGCACCAAATCTTATTTAGTACAAAGACAAGGCGTGTTAATCTAAATAGAAATAGAACTGTACATTGTAAGATTGCATCACATACATAGCAGCAATGTCTGGCACATTTTAAAAGCTTGTTTTGACCTTTGAGTGTTCTAGTAAACATGTAATATTCATTAACTACGTCACGCTGATAATCTGTCTAGATGTGCGGGTATATCTGCAGAGGTAGAGATGAGCAACCCCCACCTCCTTTTGTTTGTTTAGTCCATAACATTGAGTTCACAGATTGGCAGCTGACCACATTAAGCCAGATGTCAACGTGTTGACACTGTCTAGAGGTCTATCTTAAGAGGGAACTAAGTTTGTTTACTTGAAGAAGAATTTTTTTTGGGGTGCGGGACTACAAGCCATCTCTCTATAAGGTTAATCTGGTTTGGGTTTATTATGAGATAGGTTGTCAATCAAAGGGTCAAAGGACCACAAGCCACACCTTTTATACTATTGGCCGGGCAATAAGTTTGTTTACTTTGAGTTAAGTCTCAATTAGGAGGCTGGACTACAAGCCAAACAGACACTGACCAGTGGTATCTTTAAGGGAGGGCTCAAGAGAATAACACCCTTAACTTCTTATTTGTTTAACCCATGACAATGTATTGATAGACATTGACCATTCAATGGCTACCTAGAAGGGGGCCCGAGGTTCGACACCCGACTCGGGCAGAGTTGTGTTTACTGAGCGCCCAAAGGCAGCACGGGAAACCAACTCCTAGATACCCCCTCCCCCCACTGGTCCAAAATGAGATTGGACCAAAGCGCTCTGAGCATGCTATAAGCATGAAAGTAGCGCTATATAAAAGCTATAATAATAATAATTCTTAAGCCAGAATGATGACACTAAGTTTGTTTACTTGGAGAGAAATGTATGGGTGTATGTAGTTTTTTCCTAGTCTTTAAAACCTTTAGAAAGAAAGCTAATTTCATTGCTGAATTCTATTGACTTAATATATAGGGCCTGAAGAAAAACCTTACACAACAGTAAAATTTAACATCACAGAAAATTAATTCTATAGCACCATAATGTGCTGGAATGTTAAGAAACACTTGACCTCTGTAACTAGTGTACGGATAATTTAGCCTATCTATTTGCTTGCCTGACCATGCCAATGAGTTATCTTTTTTTGCCTGCACACTAAACACTATTGCGTATGCCCAAAGGAAAAAAAAAACGCGTGATGGTCAACACAATCATCTATACACACTACACCAGGACAACATGTGTAGGTTCACTACGTCTATCTGACCAGGTTGTTACAATCAATCAAACACAAAATCCATTTATGTTTCTTTTTTGGTGTGGATAAGTTTTCATCTGTATTTGGTTTCCTAATGTTCATTGATCTATGTATCAGTAATGTAGGTGTAATGGATGTTCCTGCTGTTAATAAAATATATTTTGCCGCAAACGGATTAATAAATATATGACCTACTACGCTTCAGATTCCAACTATTAACTAACAGCTATCAGTATTGAGTTCTTGAAACCAGAACCAGAAACAGTCTTTGGACTTAAAAATGCAAGTCTGATGACCGATTGTTGGTCATAATTCTTGAACACATACATTCAACCACCATACAAGCCAGATGAGAGATTTACATTAGTAACTAATAAAATATAAACTAACATATTTTACAGTGACCCTCCAACACACAGCCTATATGGTTGGTGGCTTCGTACATACACACAGACACGCTCATGCTATTCATGATGATGCTACACAGATTAATTTATGTTTATAAATACTATTAATCTTTAATAAATCAATCAGTAACAGAGTTTAAAACAATAAGGTATATAAAAGGAAAAAAATAATACCAACAAATATAGGTATGTTATATAACAGTTTCGTAAAATGTTCAGCAATACAAGTTATTTACAAGATACTTAGGTATTCGGCTCCGGCTCCGGCCGAATATCAAATTTTATTATCCGGTCATATCCGGCTCCGGCCGGAGCCGGATATCAAAAAGTACTATCCGGTACACCCCTAGTAATTTGTGATATTAATTAAAGTACTTCTAAAGTGAAAGAGTAGACTCTATCATACTATGTATTGTTGTTCTACTTTCAATAGTCTTACTATTAACAGAAGGCAGAAGAGCCGCTGGTTGCCCACTCTTACGTTATACAGATGTATGCAAACGGGACATGAAGCTCTTTAAGATCGACACCAGCAACTGGGAAGTGGTGGCACTGGATAGATCCACATGGAGAGAGAGCATAAAGGAGGGGACTTTGATTGCAGATGTCATGCACAACAGAAGCAGAAAGAAGGGTGAAAATGCAACGGCGCCCGGTGACTACATATGCCCAACCTGCGATCGCAGCTGCGTATCAAGGATCGGCCTATTTAGTCACACAAGAGCTTGCAAGGGGAAAAGATCGTCTCTCGAGACGTAAAATGCCACAGACTATACAATAATCTGGAAATACTTTTAATATTATGACAAATTGAGAAGAAGAGAATTATATACACCACTTTCATTCACAAAATAGTGCAGATTTGGATACACCATTTTCCATTCACACCATGCTGCGCCATGGGATCTTCCCATTTACTTGTTGCTTCTTATTTGAACTTTTGAACTTGTCGACTTTGAGAATTATATATATAGATAAAAATAAGAATAAAAGCGGTGGATCCTAAATAAGAAAGAGAGGTAGATCAAAAAGAACCAACAAAAAAAAAAAAAGATAATTTTATTTGTTTAAATTTGAGGGTGTCAAGCTTCGTTGCAGTCCACTTAGAGCCAAGTCACTTCACAAGCACCGTAGTTAACGTAAAAAATGTTCTTGGCACCACACATCCCCACATGACTTCTTGAAGTGAAAGGTTTGCGCATGGCGTACGCCCCAGAGCACATTTTGTCCTGGTCGATGTCATATTCGAACTCGCCGTTCAGGAACGCTTTCACCTCGAAGAATCCATTTATCGTGATGGAGCAGTCCATGTCTATATCTAACAGCCAGTAATTCTCCCCGTATCTATCAGTGAATGAAAATAATGAGTAGAAAATAGATTCAGAAAATTTACATAAGTACCAATTCTATACTAAAATATGTGTTATAGTGTTGTTCAATATATAATGCATTACAGAACCAGGGAACAGTACCAGGAAAAAGAAGGAGAGGCAGACAGACAAAACGATGGAAAGGAAACGTCAAAGAATGGACAGGCCTGTCATTGAAAGAGATTCTAGTCTAGGGAAAAGACAGCGAGGATTTGAGAAAAGGAGAAGGATGGTCAACAGATCTTGAGTGGTGCCCCAACTGTTCAACAGAATATGGGATCGCTGAAGGTGAAGACTGCACTGCTTATGAGTGTTTCATAGATTTTAGGTTTAAAAGATAATTAATTGTACAGACTAAGAAGAAAGTCATACGTTTAAACAATATTTGTAAGGGGAGGGATGAACAAGATGGGAGAACGTTTCTTCTTATCCCAAGGAATAGGCTTCAAAGTTATTTCATACAGAGTTATGTCACAAATCCAGAATTAGGCAGTTATTTCAATCACACCTCGGAAACCAACATGCGCTCCCTGGTCATGGCCACATTTCTATATGCTTGCGAGTCTTGGACGCTGACTGCAGAGCTAGCGAGTAGGATCCTAGCAATGGAAATGAGGTGCTACTAAGGCAGGGGTCGGCAACCTTTTGAGTCGAAAGAGCCAAAAATTACAATTTACGCAATTTTAAAGTTTTAAAGAGCCGCACTTTTTTCCTTGTAACAATAAATAGTACTTGCACAGTTTTTCTTTTTTTTTTTTTTTTTACTAAAAGTAATCCATTTATTGAAATATAAGAAGTGTTTGTCACAACAAATTTTACATATATAATATATATATATATATATGGCGTTATAAGATAATTTTTGTTTATTTCGGAAACAACTAAGAGTTAAACATTTTCTTAAACACTAAGTTGAACTTGTATAACAAACAATTAAACAAACCAATTCATTTGGAAAGTTGGCTTCGCATGGTTTTGGAAAGTTAGATATATTTGACTCATAACTTGTTTTTAGTTTCAAACACGACTCTAAACTTTCAATTGTTAGTTTGCGTTTTTACTTTGCTTTTAATTATAATTATGAAAAAAAAACGCTTTCTCGCACGAATATGTCGATCTGAAGAAAGTCAGCAATCCAAATGCCCTAAATGAGGCATCCTGGAAGATTATAATCAACTTGCGGCTTTTCTTTGAAAACTATCCACTTTTGTTGCATTACGTTCATACATTTCTGGAGCTCTAGCTTTTCTAACTTAACTTTTAAACTCCATTCCATAAAGCTAGATATTCCGTATCAATTCCAAATGGATCAATGTGGATTGCGTAATTTTGTGGTAAGAGGATTTACTAGGAATGGTAAAATGTTTTGTTGGTTTTGAACTGCTCAAATCTGTCAAAAAATGTATCTTTTAATTTTTAAACTGTGCTCAAGTAATTCGTGTCAACAGTAGCTCTGATTTTATTGCGATACTGCTTTAGACATTGAAAATGAAAAGACTTAACTCTGAATATCTTCTGTGAAAAGAATTAATTTTTCTTCAAAACAAACCAATTCTTCTACCAAAACATAGGATGGGTTTTCCTTTCCTTGCAGTTTTAGTTTCAGTTCATTTAATTTCTCTTTTATATCAACTATAATATAAAATGTTTCAAATATTTGTCTTTTTCTAATACAGGGAGATTAATACCTTTATCATTTAGGAATTTATTTATTTCATTCAAGCACAAAGCAAAACGTCTGTGTGACGGGTCGCCGCGTGTGATGTGTATAGAAAGAAAGGAAAGGAGAAATAATTAAAATAAAATAAAGAAAGAATAATAAAAATAACTAATGCTGTGATAAAATTGAGCGAATCTGTCAGTGAGTTTTGACTTGTCACAGTCTGAACACTTTATCATTTGCAAGCTATCGCACTTTATTAGGAAGAAGGAGCTCAGAATACTCAATATCCATTTTGTTTAAGAATTCTTTTATTTGACGATGGTAGATTGCTTTGAACAAGATGCAGATAACAATCTTGATTGCCGAATTCATTACCTCAAATATTTTTGATTCGAATCGTTTTGGGTACATAGTGCTTTTCGGGTGTATTATTCAGTGAAACGTAAGAATTTCATGGTTTATTTTGCTACGAAGAGTCGTTGTTACCCTTTATTTTTTCCAGACATATTTCTGGCTCCATCAGTTGCTATTGAAATGATTTTTTATTTAAATTGATCTTATTGTTTTCAATGTATTATTGTACGATATGCACTATATCATTTCCTCAAGTTTGTCCCGAGGTAGCAGTCATTTAATTTATTCTTTTGGACCATAAGAAGACATATAACTGACTAAATGAGCAACTTGTGCCTTGTCTTTGATTTTTTTTTCAAGATTTTTTGGTTTCTTTTTGAAATCTCGAAACAGTTCTTCAGAAGCAAATATGAAGCAGTCTTTGACATACTCACCATCTATAAATGGTTTGCCTTTTTTTGCAATTTCTAGTGGTACCACAAAGCTTGCCTGATTAGCATTAGGCTACTTGTAGATTGCATATAAGATTTAAAAGATAATCGCTTCTAACTCATTTACTTGAAACAACAAAATTTACGTCACAACCAAAGCACGCAGTCTTGCGTCGAAAGCGAATTGAAACCTACATAGAAACATTCGACAATGGCGTCCATTCGAGAGCTTCTGACGGACTGGTAACATAGACGACGTGTGTATTTAGAGAGGGGTGTGGTGAAAAGCGAGTACAAGTAGCTGAGAGATAGAATCTGTGCCTAACCCTCTTTAAACTATTCAGAGCTACTTTAAAAATGTTTTGATAAAATTAATATTATTTGCGTGTAGAACTAAAGAGCCGCAGCTTCACACCCAAAGAGCCGCATGCGGCTCGCGAGCCGCGGGTTGCCGACCCCTGTACTAAGGGATAGGTAACATGTAACAGGTAATCTATGTTAGCCAATGACTAAGACTTCATGGAACAAATACATAGACCTAACATTTAAAACGCGATTCCCATTTATGTGAAGGCAAAACATTGAAAGACATGGATGCTTTAAATAATCAAATCTATTTTGATTAGAATATTTTAATGTAAGTAATTTTCTTATGCTGTCTAAAAAAAAAAAAAAACCTACGAGACCCACACTATCACAGCAGAAGGTCAGATGATGATGATAGTGATAATGATATTAATGATAATATGATAATAATGATGATAGTGAAGATCAGGAAGTTGATAATGATTTTAATGATTAGGATGACGTTGATGATGTTAACAATGATAATGGCAATTAAAAAAAAAAATCCCAAGTACTTGTGCTATTATATTATAATATTATTTTATTGTGATGCGCAAATATGGTGTTCCAGATAAAAATCCGATCAGACGTTCCTTACAACAAATAACCTCAAATTAATTTAAAACTCCTCGCCTTATGTGCACCTGTCGACATTGATCAATACAAAAAAAAAAAAAAAAGCTACATGCTGCATTCTCTATCATAGATAACTAAAGACCATTCCCTATCACTAATATCTAAAGACTTAATTCCCTAATACAGATAATAAGGTTAAATAAAGACTCCATATCCTATCACAGATAATAAAGACTCCATTCCCTATCACAGATAACTAGACTCAGGGCCGGTCCTAGCAATTTCGGGGCCCTATGCGAAACTGATTGCGCGGGGCCTAGTTTATGAGGGAATAAGGATAATAAGTGAGAATTAAGATTTTGTAGAAGAAAAAAAAATCGACTTTGCTATCTGTACTTTAAGAACCTTGTAACCAATGGCATATTTATATGCCAGTGACTATAAAAGTAAATAAAGTATTTGAATTTCCGATTACGGTAAAAATTCGCCCGATTATTACATTTTATTACGTGACAGCTGACAATGCCTTTTTTCTTATATTGCTCGTAGAAATGGTGTTTTCCGCAATGAATGACACCCACAAATGACAATGTTGTCTATTTCACTTGATATTTTTACGAGTTTTCAGGAGATTTTATTAAATTCAGTAGATTTTTTATAAATTTTTCGTATATATTTTGCAATGTAATAATTACAACTTAAATTAGGGGCCTATGAAAGCGCGGGGCCCACTGCGACAGCATAGGCTGCAGTGGCCTAAGACCGGCCCTGACTAGACTTTATTTCCTATGACAGATAACTAAAGACTAAATCACAGATAAATAAAGATTCTATTCCTTATCAAAGATAACTAAGACTTCAACCCCCCTCCTCAAATATCCTTAGATTTCCTTCCTTTTATTAGAAATTCAAAATCTCCATTCGCCCCATGTATAAAGAAATGAGTCTACTTACGTATTGAGAGGATGGTACTTAATGGATTTCTTTAGATTAGATGTCAAAATCGCTGGGCTGCCGTCAGGCGGGATTTCCTCCCATGTGCCCTGATTTGGCTCAGCACCCATCCAATCCAAATAATTGTCGCCTTTGCTCCAATCATTGTACTAACACAACAAAAAAAAAATACATATTTTAACTATACATTTTTCTTCTCATTCTGTCTGTTTGGTATCAAATCTTGCAAAATATTTTTAACTGTCTCTTCAAAGAATTCAAGTGTATATTGATTGAGCGGTAGAGGGCTTGGCTTCCAAAACGACGGAAAATTCCCAGCTTTATTAGATGGGGACAACATTGACTAGACTGGTTCTTTAGCGTGGCTCAAAGCAGGTCATCTCTACCCTAACAACTACTTACAGGTTGTTCGGTGTAGCTGTCTGTATAGTTCCTGTGTCTGATAGGAATAGCACACGGGTTCACGTCCAGCAATACAGGACAGAGGAATTAGGACACAAAATTACAAGACACATATCCAAAAAACTCAGAGTTGTTGACAAATGCCGAAAATGTGGAAATGTTTGTAAGTCGATTGAACACATAATGGCAGGATGATCTGCGTACCTAGGTCGCCATAACCAAGTTGCAAAGTTAATCCACCAACACTTGGATTTGACACACAATTTGATCGGTAAGGATACTCCTCCTTATTACAAATACTCGCCACAAAAGGTTCTAGAGTGTACTGATCATCTGCTGTACTGGGATAGTCCAATTTTGACTGACAAAATGGTAGATTTTAATCGCCCTGATCTGCTGTTCATTGATAAAAAAGAAAAAACCGCTACCATTATTGAAATCGCCGTACCACTATGTCATAATTTAAGAAAAACTGAATTAGAAAAATAACGAAAATGAGTTGGAAAAACAACGAAAGTATGTGAACCTAGGCTTGGAGATTAAGCGTTTATGGAAGTTATCTAAAATAACAATATATCCCCATTGTCATATCAACCAAGGGGATAATAACAACTGACCTCACAGATACCTTCTAGGCTCTTGGCATTCCTAGGAACATTCTTGTTGCCTGTAAGAGGGCGGTACGGCTGCAGACCTGCCACATCACCAGAAAAGTTCTCAGTGGAAACTGTTAAAGGGACTGAGATGATTTTTTTTCCTTTTAACGAAACTGGACCCTGGTAGAGCCAGAGAATTAATGCCCACTCGTTATATCAACCGAGGGGATAATAACAACTGACCTCACAGACACCTTGAGAACCCTTAACATTCCTAGGAACATTCTCGTTGCCTGTCAGAGGGTGGTACTGCTGCAGACCTGCCACATCACCAGAAAATTCCTCAGTGGAAACAGTTAAAGGGAATACGATGAATTTTGTTTCTCTTTAACGAAACTCGACCCTGGCAGCGCCAGAGAATGAATACTCGTTCTTTTCTAACATAATAATAATAAATGGAAAACAAGGAAAATATGGGAACCTAAACTCGGAGATAGAGCGGTAATAAAAGTTGTCTAAAATAACAATCAACCCATTCAATTCCCATTGTTATATTGGCCAAGAGGATAATGACAACTGACCTCACACTAACATTCTTAACATCCCTAAGAAGATTCTCGTTGCCTGTCAGAGGGCGGTACTACTGCTGACCTGCCATATCACCATTTGTAAGCCTCCGTGCACTAAGGCTCCGTACTAGGATTAATCTCTTACAGCAAGGTCCAGGTATCTGGCAGTGTTCTGTAGGGTCTGTCTCCGTACAGAGCAAGACCCCAGCATGCACCAGATCTGTTTCAAGACTAGTCGTATCTTTGAAAGTGTTTCTGTGCACCCTGCAGTCGTAGAGGATGTGTGTTACTGTCTCGTCTTCATCGTAGCAGTGTCGACATCTGGGATCGTGATTCTCCCGGATTCTAGCGAATTAGGGCTCCAATGGGACAGTGTCCAATGTGGAATCGTGCCAAGATTGCTTGCTCCTTTCTGTCTAGCTGCCACCATTCATCTTTTCTGTCTGGGCATTTGAGAACATTCCATACTTCCCGTCTCGTGCTACAATTGTCTCATGTATTGTACCATTTGGATTTGATCCATTCACAAACTTTCGCTTTTGCACTTTCTTACTTCTCAGTGAACATTGCTAGAGCGAATGCAATTTTTTTTTCTCTAACGAAACTCGGCATTGGCAGTGCCAGAAAATGAATATACGTTTTTTTTTTCTTCAAATAATAATAATCAATATTATCCGTGAGTAAAGTGTGTCTTACAAGTGTATTAGTAGCTTTCCTGTAGTAGATACAAAAAAAAGGGAATATGAGCTAGGCAAAAAAGCATGCATGGCTAGTAAATATTCGAGTTCGGAACATTATGGAGGTAATTGTCTAAAATCACGACTTCTAGATCTAGCAATAAAACGCTTTAAAATATAGTACTGGCTTCGAGTTGTTCGCATTTTCTTCTTTATTTTTAACGTTACAGTAGTTACGCTGAGGTGGTCAATTGTAAGACTAAGACTGCTTTATTGATCCTTATGGAAAGGACTCTTTGTTATATAAAGAAAACATAATAGAAACATACACATAAATAGAACAGACACAAGAGTCCATTCAGCGACTGATCACAGACATCTTGGTCCTTTTTATGTTTCCTGATTTTAACCAGTGACTGATATAGTCTGACCGAGTATGAAACGACTTTCTGTACTGCTTTGTATTGTCTTGATTGAGAGAAGTCGCCCACTTTGCGACTTCACGTACTTATGATGAATCGGGTGACTGTTGTCTTCCAAGATTTTTCCGAGTCAGACGAATTTTCATTTCATCTGAGCAATATAACAAAAAAAAACGTATCTTATCTTATCTACTTACAGGTTGTTCGGTGTAGCTGTCTGTATAGTTCCTGTGTCTGATAGGAATAGCACACGGGTTCACGTCCAGTGATGGGGCGGTGTAACAGCCTGGGAAAAAAAATCATCATCATATCAGAGTCTTATTTATAAACTCTAAGCAGATGTGACCTTGACCTTAACCCCACCTTGATCTTAACAGTTCTCGGGACCTTCAGCGTATGCCTTTGCTGGAGACTACACGTTATCCGGAATGTCACGCTTAGAGCTTTATTTGTGTTTTTTTTTTTTTTTAGTTTTGGTCTAGATTCTAGATGAAAAGCAAGATTTGGTTTAGGAAGACAATTTTTTTAGGATGACCACCACATGGTAGTTTAGTCTGACTGGAATGGAACAGGGACATTAGAATGTATGCTGGGGACCACTTTTATTTATCTAAATTATACGATGACGGAGGGAAACAAAAATCTCTGTCTCCCTTGTGAGGCCGCCTCTGCTCATCTTACACTAGTTTTGTTTCTGCTTGCAAAGATGAGACTTCGAAGGGAGGAAATGACCAGCGGATGAAATGACCAGCAGAGGAAATGACCAGAGGATGAAATGACCAGCGGATGAAATGACCAGCGAATGAAATGACCAGTGAATGAAATGACCAGAGAATGAAATGACCAGCGGATGAAATGACCAGCGGATGAAATAACCAGAGGATGAAATGACCAGAGGATGAAATGACCAGAGGATGAAATGACCAGAGGATGAAATGACAGCGGATTAAAAGACCAGAGGATGAAATGACCAGGAGATGAAATTACCAAGAATAAGAAGATTAAGGGATGAGGTAATCAAGGTTAAATGACCATGGATAAAGTGACAGGGGATGAAGTGACCAAAGATAAAATTACGAGGGATGAAGTGACTGGGGATGAAGTGACCAGAGACGAAATGACAAGGAGATGAAATGACCGGGAATAAAATGACCAGGAATAAAATGACCAGGAATAAAATGACCAGGTGAGTATGGAGTGACCAAGGTGAAATGACCAAGAGATTAAATGACAAGGGATGAAATTTATATAAACTTAATCAATAATTAATTAGAGGAGGGAAGGGTGAATGAGCTAGCAATTAATTTTAATTATTAAGTATGTTAATGTTATAAGACATTTTATTGTTACCTTTCCTTCTTCCATAAAAGACTCCACCTCGTACAAAGACTGGCTCTTTTGCCCTACTTTCAAACATGATCACCGTTCGCCTGAAGTCAGGAGTTCCTGCCAATTGGATTTATTATTACTATAACTATTATTTTAATTATTATTTTTATTATGTCTATTATTATAAAATGATTACCTAGTAGGAATGCAGAGTAGTCAAAGTGAGACATAACCATTATTTACCTAAATGGCATTCATGGAACACTAAACCTTATGTAAATATCAATTAAGTTTCTTTAAATTTGTCCTAGGATTACAATAACCCTTCATATAACTATATATATACTTGAAACAACATAGGCTTCTCCTAGCCAGCTTTTTTTTTACTGCTGAGCGATTGAGCAGTCTAGCGAATTATCAACTTGATCCGAGAGTGGGTGTGGGAGAAATAACATGTACAAACTTTTTTTTTACTAGACCGACAGTAAGATAGACAGACGGGCAATCAAAATTTAGTGGATAAAACCAAAGTCAATGACGCCATATTGAAAGATAACAGTGACCCATATAAAAAATAAACTTTGATACGCAAGGGAAAGAAGTCACAAAAATGTATCCTACATCCCCCAAAAAAGTTGACAAAAATTATTCCATATTTTATACTATTCTACTCTGACTACTTCCGCCTTTCGCTCAGCGAATACACCAGAAATGGAGCTACCTCTATGAATGAAAATGTCTACTATAGCCTGCTTAGTAACGTAATTAGTCACATACCTAATACATGTGGAAGTAAACATACAAGCAGACACAGCGCCCTGATGTACAGCATTATGACTGAAATATTATATATACAAGAAAAACATTCTTATAAATCTTTTCTTTTTAAAGATAACACATGATACATCCATTAATAAACTTCAACTATTAAAAAAAAAATTTAAACAAGGTTACAGTGTTTGTGTGGAAACACAAACTCGAAATCATCCCCCCGAAGTGGTTCGCTATGTAGGTAAAAATAGGCAGGTTTCAATATTTTTAGAAAGAATATCAAAAACTATGAACTACAAACTAACAACAACTACAACCCTCCATCGATACAAATAGAAGCGACATGCTTCTATTGAAAGTATTACCAATTATATGCGTTATTAATATTATATGTTAGATATTTATATGTATTCAATAAAGTGATGGTTATGGAGACATAGTTAAATCCTAGGTGACACTT
>JADKLZ010011457.1:0-14143 GCA_021533235.1 Biomphalaria straminea | reverse complement strand
TACTTTAACATGATGGACTCACGTAATACGACATGCTTAATAATAATAAAATAATTCAATTCTATGTTAGTAAAAAAATGTTTAAAAAAAAAGGAAAGTGAAAGCTTGAGCTTGGAGATTAAGTTTCTCTGAAAACTGGAAAATACGTTATTCTGGAAGCCGTATCTACTTACAACAATACTGACGGATCCGTGACCCTAAGTATTCCTAAGAAGATTTTTATTGCTATTCAGAGCGTAGCTAGGAGTAGGGTAGGTGGAGGTACAAATTTGAAAATCCCCCCCCCCCAGGGTCTACACTTAATAAATGTCCGAAATTCGCTTTTACATTAAATATTACGAAATTATCTCATGTCAAAAGGCAGAGCCCCTAAACAGGTCAATCCCCCCCCCCCCCCGGTTCCGCAAATTCCTAGCTACGCCACTGAAGTTCTACTATATCATAACGAAGATACTTCTTTTTTAGTATTAAAGGGATTCAACGAATGCTGTCTCCTTTATATAATCCTTAATACTTATTGCTCATAGAAGGGACAAAAAAAATGAAATTTTGGAGATTTATAAGAAAACTAGATGACCGGCGGAATTCGAGTTTTAGATCTAGACCTAGATCTAAAAAATAGAGAGATGAGTTACATTTCGTAATCATGTCTAATGAAAGAATGTGCGTATTTTGTAGGGGTGTACCGGATAGTCGCTCCGGCCGAATATTCGGCACTTTTTCATTATCCGGCACTATTCGGCTACGGTTGAATATCACTACCGGATAGTAAACCAGATAGTAAAAACTACAGCGTAGTACCTGTATTTCTTTTAATATTGTTAGGCACCTCCGCGCGCTAAGTCTTTTCCAGATACGCCATACGGGGGTATCACTTAAATATCGAAACAACACAGGCGAAAGACAAACAATATAAAGGTATCGACGCTCATAAACGATATCCAACAAGAAGTCTAAACTATATCTCCATGTTGATAAAAATATACAAATATTCACAAAGTGGACCTGATTAAATAATGTCAGTTCTGAAATACATTTACTTTTTTTTTGTTTCAAATAAAAGAATTTGTTTTTTAAAACAATAAACAATGGCTATGCACCAAATCTTATTTAGTACAAAGACAAGGCGTGTTAATCTAAATAGAAATAGAACTGTACATTGTAAGATCGCATCACATACATAGCAGCAATGTCTGGCACATTTTAAAAGCTTGTTTTGACCTTTGAGTGTTCTAGTAAACATGTAATATTCATTAACTACGTCACGCTGATAATCTGTCTAGATGTGCGGGTATATCTGCAGAGGTAGAGATGAGCAACCCCCACCTCCTTTTGTTTGTTTAGTCCATAACATTGAGTTCACAGATTGGCAGCTGACCACATTAAGCCAGATGTCAACGTGTTGACACTGTCTAGAGGTCTATCTTAAGAGGGAACTAAGTTTGTTTACTTGAAGAAGAATTTTTTTTTGGGGGGCGGGACTACAAGGTCTATAAGGTTAATCTGGTTTGGGTTTATTATGAGATAGGTTGTCAATCAAAGGGTCAAAGGACCACAAGCCACACCTTTTATACTATTGGCCGGGCAATAAGTTTGTTTACTTTGAGTTAAGTCTCAATTAGGAGGCTGGACTACAAGCCAAACAGACACTGACCAGTGGTATCTTTAAGGGAGGGCTCAAGAGAATAACACCCTTAACTTCTTATTTGTTTAAGCCATGACAATGTATTGATAGACATTGACCATTCAATGGCTACCTAGAAGGGGGCCCGAGGTTCGACACCCGACTCGGGCAGAGTTGTGTTTACTGAGCGCCCAAAGGCAGCACGGGAAACCAACTCCTAGATACCCCCTCCCCCCCACTGGTCCACAAATGAGATTGGACCAAAGCGCTCTGAGCATGCTATAAGCATGAAAGTAGCGCTATATAAAAGCTATAATAATAATAATTCTTAAGCCAGAATGATGACACTAAGTTTGTTTACTTGGAGAGAAATGTATGGGTGTATGTAGTTTTTTCCTAGTCTTTAAAACCTTTAGAAAGAAAGCTAATTTCATTGCTGAATTCTATTGACTTAATATATAGGGCCTGAAGGAAAACCTTACACAACAGTAAAATTTAACATCACAGAAAATTAATTCTATAGCACCATAATGTGCTGGAATGTTAAGAAACACTTGACCTCTGTAACTAGTGTACGGATAATTTAGCCTATCTATTTGCTTGCCTGACCATGCCAATGTGTTATCTTTTTTTGCCTGCACACTAAACACTATTGCGTATGCCCAAAGGAAAAAAAAAACGCGTGATGGTCAACACAATCATCTATACACACTACACCAGGACAACATGTGTAGGTTCACTACGTCTATCTGACCAGGTTGTTACAATCAATCAAACACAAAATCCATTTATGTTTCTTTTTTGGTGTGGATGAGTTTTCATCTGTATTTGGTTTCCTAATGTTCATTGATCTATGTATCAGTAATGTAGGTGTAATGGATGTTCCTGCTGTTAATAAAATATCTTTTGCCGCAAACGGATTAATAAATATATGACCTACTACGCTTCAGATTCCAACTATTAACTAACAGCTATCAGTATTGAGTTCTTGAAGCCAGAACCTGAAACAGTCTTTGGACTTAAAAATGCAAGTCTGATGACCGATTGTTGGTCGAAATTCTTGAACACATACATTCAACCACCATACAAGCCAGATGAGAGATTTACATTAGTAACTAATAAAATATAAACTAACATATTTTACAGTGACCCTCCAACACACAGCCTATATGGTTGGTGGCTTCGTACATACACCAGACACGCTCATACTATTCATGATGATGCTACACAGATTAATTTATGTTTATAAATACTATTAATCTTTAATAAATCAATCAGTAACAAAGTTTAAAACAATAAGGTATATAAAAGGAAAAAAATAATACCAACAAATATAGGTATGTTATATAACAGTTTCGTAAAATGTTCAGCAATACAAGTTATTTACAAGATACTTAGGTATTCGGCTCCGGCTCCGGCCGAATATCAAATTTTATTATCCGGTCATATCCGGCTCCGGCCGGAGCCGGATATCAAAAAGTACTATCCGGTACACCCCTAGTAATTTGTGATATTAATTAAAGTACTTCTAAAGTGAAAGAGTAGACTCTATCATACTATGTATTGTTGTTCTACTTTCAATAGTCTTACTATTAACAGAAGGCAGAAGAGCCGCTGGTTGCCCACTCTTACGTTATACAGATGTATGCAAACGGGACATGAAGCTCTTTAAGATCGACACCAGCAACTGGGAAGTGGTGGCACTGGATAGATCCACATGGAGAGAGAGCATAAAGGAGGGGACTTTGATTGCAGATGTCATGCACAACAGAAGCAGAAAGAAGGGTGAAAATGCAACGGCGCCCGGTGACTACATATGCCCAACCTGCGATCGCAGCTGCGTATCAAGGATCGGCCTATTTAGTCACACAAGAGCTTGCAAGGGGAAAAGATCGTCTCTCGAGACGTAAAATGCCACAGACTATACAATAATCTGGAAATACTTTTAATATTATGACAAATTGAGAAGAAGAGAATTATATACACCACTTTCATTCACAAAATAGTGCAGATTTGGATACACCATTTTCCATTCACACCATGCTGCGCCATGGGATCTTCCCATTTACTTGTTGCTTCTTATTTGAACTTTTGAACTTGTCGACTTTGAGAATTATATATATAGATAAAAATAAGAATAAAAGCGGTGGATCCTAAATAAGAAAGAGAGGTAGATCAAAAAGAACCAACAAAAAAAAAAAAAGATAATTTTATTTGTTTAAATTTGAGGGTGTCAAGCTTCGTTGCAGTCCACTTAGAGCCAAGTCACTTCACAAGCACCGTAGTTAACGTAAAAAATGTTCTTGGCACCACACATCCCCACATGACTTCTTGAAGTGAAAGGTTTGCGCATGGCGTACGCCCCAGAGCACATTTTGTCCTGGTCGATGTCATATTCGAACTCGCCGTTCAGGAACGCTTTCACCTCGAAGAATCCATTTATCGTGATGGAGCAGTCCATGTCTATATCTAACAGCCAGTAATTCTCCCCGTATCTATCAGTGAATGAAAATAATGAGTAGAAAATAGATTCAGAAAATTTACATAAGTACCAATTCTATACTAAAATATGTGTTATAGTGTTGTTCAATATATAATGCATTACAGAACCAGGGAACAGTACCAGGAAAAAGAAGGAGAGGCAGACAGACAAAACGATGGAAAGGAAACGTCAAAGAATGGACAGGCCTGTCATTGAAAGAGATTCTAGTCTAGGGAAAAGACAGCGAGGATTTGAGAAAAGGAGAAGGATGGTCAACAGATCTTGAGTGGTGCCCCAACTGTTCAACAGAATATGGGATCGCTGAAGGTGAAGACTGCACTGCTTATGAGTGTTTCATAGATTTTAGGTTTAAAAGATAATTAATTGTACAGACTAAGAAGAAAGTCATACGTTTAAACAATATTTGTAAGGGGAGGGATGAACAAGATGGGAGAACGTTTCTTCTTATCCCAAGGAATAGGCTTCAAAGTTATTTCATACAGAGTTATGTCACAAATCCAGAATTAGGCAGTTATTTCAATCACACCTCGGAAACCAACATGCGCTCCCTGGTCATGGCCACATTTCTATATGCTTGCGAGTCTTGGACGCTGACTGCAGAGCTAGCGAGTAGGATCCTAGCAATGGAAATGAGGTGCTACTAAGGCAGGGGTCGGCAACCTTTTGAGTCGAAAGAGCCAAAAATTACAATTTACGCAATTTTAAAGTTTTAAAGAGCCGCACTTTTTTCCTTGTAACAATAAATAGTACTTGCACAGTTTTTCTTTTTTTTTTTTTTTTTACTAAAAGTAATCCATTTATTGAAATATAAGAAGTGTTTGTCACAACAAATTTTACATATATAATATATATATATATATATGGCGTTATAAGATAATTTTTGTTTATTTCGGAAACAACTAAGAGTTAAACATTTTCTTAAACACTAAGTTGAACTTGTATAACAAACAATTAAACAAACCAATTCATTTGGAAAGTTGGCTTCGCATGGTTTTGGAAAGTTAGATATATTTGACTCATAACTTGTTTTTAGTTTCAAACACGACTCTAAACTTTCAATTGTTAGTTTGCGTTTTTACTTTGCTTTTAATTATAATTATGAAAAAAAAACGCTTTCTCGCACGAATATGTCGATCTGAAGAAAGTCAGCAATCCAAATGCCCTAAATGAGGCATCCTGGAAGATTATAATCAACTTGCGGCTTTTCTTTGAAAACTATCCACTTTTGTTGCATTACGTTCATACATTTCTGGAGCTCTAGCTTTTCTAACTTAACTTTTAAACTCCATTCCATAAAGCTAGATATTCCGTATCAATTCCAAATGGATCAATGTGGATTGCGTAATTTTGTGGTAAGAGGATTTACTAGGAATGGTAAAATGTTTTGTTGGTTTTGAACTGCTCAAATCTGTCAAAAAATGTATCTTTTAATTTTTAAACTGTGCTCAAGTAATTCGTGTCAACAGTAGCTCTGATTTTATTGCGATACTGCTTTAGACATTGAAAATGAAAAGACTTAACTCTGAATATCTTCTGTGAAAAGAATTAATTTTTCTTCAAAACAAACCAATTCTTCTACCAAAACATAGGATGGGTTTTCCTTTCCTTGCAGTTTTAGTTTCAGTTCATTTAATTTCTCTTTTATATCAACTATAATATAAAATGTTTCAAATATTTGTCTTTTTCTAATACAGGGAGATTAATACCTTTATCATTTAGGAATTTATTTATTTCATTCAAGCACAAAGCAAAACGTCTGTGTGACGGGTCGCCGCGTGTGATGTGTATAGAAAGAAAGGAAAGGAGAAATAATTAAAATAAAATAAAGAAAGAATAATAAAAATAACTAATGCTGTGATAAAATTGAGCGAATCTGTCAGTGAGTTTTGACTTGTCACAGTCTGAACACTTTATCATTTGCAAGCTATCGCACTTTATTAGGAAGAAGGAGCTCAGAATACTCAATATCCATTTTGTTTAAGAATTCTTTTATTTGACGATGGTAGATTGCTTTGAACAAGATGCAGATAACAATCTTGATTGCCGAATTCATTACCTCAAATATTTTTGATTCGAATCGTTTTGGGTACATAGTGCTTTTCGGGTGTATTATTCAGTGAAACGTAAGAATTTCATGGTTTATTTTGCTACGAAGAGTCGTTGTTACCCTTTATTTTTTCCAGACATATTTCTGGCTCCATCAGTTGCTATTGAAATGATTTTTTATTTAAATTGATCTTATTGTTTTCAATGTATTATTGTACGATATGCACTATATCATTTCCTCAAGTTTGTCCCGAGGTAGCAGTCATTTAATTTATTCTTTTGGACCATAAGAAGACATATAACTGACTAAATGAGCAACTTGTGCCTTGTCTTTGATTTTTTTTTCAAGATTTTTTGGTTTCTTTTTGAAATCTCGAAACAGTTCTTCAGAAGCAAATATGAAGCAGTCTTTGACATACTCACCATCTATAAATGGTTTGCCTTTTTTTGCAATTTCTAGTGGTACCACAAAGCTTGCCTGATTAGCATTAGGCTACTTGTAGATTGCATATAAGATTTAAAAGATAATCGCTTCTAACTCATTTACTTGAAACAACAAAATTTACGTCACAACCAAAGCACGCAGTCTTGCGTCGAAAGCGAATTGAAACCTACATAGAAACATTCGACAATGGCGTCCATTCGAGAGCTTCTGACGGACTGGTAACATAGACGACGTGTGTATTTAGAGAGGGGTGTGGTGAAAAGCGAGTACAAGTAGCTGAGAGATAGAATCTGTGCCTAACCCTCTTTAAACTATTCAGAGCTACTTTAAAAATGTTTTGATAAAATTAATATTATTTGCGTGTAGAACTAAAGAGCCGCAGCTTCACACCCAAAGAGCCGCATGCGGCTCGCGAGCCGCGGGTTGCCGACCCCTGTACTAAGGGATAGGTAACATGTAACAGGTAATCTATGTTAGCCAATGACTAAGACTTCATGGAACAAATACATAGACCTAACATTTAAAACGCGATTCCCATTTATGTGAAGGCAAAACATTGAAAGACATGGATGCTTTAAATAATCAAATCTATTTTGATTAGAATATTTTAATGTAAGTAATTTTCTTATGCTGTCTAAAAAAAAAAAAAAACCTACGAGACCCACACTATCACAGCAGAAGGTCAGATGATGATGATAGTGATAATGATATTAATGATAATATGATAATAATGATGATAGTGAAGATCAGGAAGTTGATAATGATTTTAATGATTAGGATGACGTTGATGATGTTAACAATGATAATGGCAATTAAAAAAAAAAATCCCAAGTACTTGTGCTATTATATTATAATATTATTTTATTGTGATGCGCAAATATGGTGTTCCAGATAAAAATCCGATCAGACGTTCCTTACAACAAATAACCTCAAACTAATTTAAAACTCCTCGCCTTATGTGCACCTGTCGACATTGATCAATACAAAAAAAAAAAAAAAAAAGGTACATGCTGCATTCTCTATCATAGATAACTAAAGACCATTCCCTATCACTAATATCTAAAGACTTAATTCCCTAATACAGATAATAAGGTTAAATAAAGACTCCATATCCTATCAAAGATAATAAAGACTCCATTCCCTATCACAGATAACTAGACTCAGGGCCGGTCCTAGCAATTTCGGGGCCCTATGCGAAACTGATTGCGCGGGGCCTAGTTTATGAGGGAATAAGGATAATAAGTGAGAATTAAGATTTTGTAGAAGAAAAAAAAATCGACTTTGCTATCTGTACTTTAAGAACCTTGTAACCAATGGCATATTTATATGCTAGTGACTATAAAAGTAAATAAAGTATTTGAATTTCCGATTACGGTAAAAATTCGCCCGATTATCTATATATATATTCCTCTAAGTCTGAGGTCAAACAAAAACATGCAACAACAAGCAAGCAACAACAAGTAAATAGGTCATTTCTATTTTTAGCTCCATTAATAATTTTTTTAACGTGAATTCACGCATTCGTTTTACTTATTTTATAATGCGAAAAATTAGAACCATATTTAAAACTCGAATTATTTATGTATTTAATAGTCAATGAGAAAGTTTTCTAGAGTGCAAATACTCTATAATTCTTTAGAAAAAAATCCATTGACTAGCAAAAGACCTTTAATACGAATATATGTGAACAATTGTGGTGGAAAAAAAAATCATTAGCAAAGTTAGAGAGACAAGTGGAGTTTTGTTCTTCGACTTTTTAAAAATTATATTTTATCTTTTCAGTCTGTAGTGTGCTATTGTGTTTGTAATTGAAGATTGTGTTCAACCATATGCCAAAGACTTATTTCCCTTACAGCTTGATGGTTAACAGCGTTATAAACGACTATATTATGTTAAAAATGTGTTTGATTTCTTTTAAAGCAATAGCTTAACAGACAAATACTTATAGGGATGTTAAATCGACAGGATGGCTCGGGGAATCTGTTGTAAGTAATAAAATGGCTTAATTTAAAAAAATTTTACACTTTAAATTAGAGCGGGTCCTATAAAATTGCGTGTCCTATGAAATGCGGGCCCCACTGCGGTCGCCGGCCCTGGTAAGTAACGGCGTATGCTATGCCGCCGGTCAACTAGTAACATTTTATTACGTGACAGCTGACAATGCCTTTTTTCTTTTATTGCTCGTAGAAATGGCGTTTTCCGCAATGAATGACACCCACAAATGACAATGTTGTCTATTTCAATTGATATTTTTACGAGTTTTCAGGAGATTTTATTAAATTCAGTAGATTTTTTAATAAATGTTTCGTATATATTTTGCAATGTAATAATTACAACTTAAATTAGGGGCCTATGAAAGCGCGGGGCCCACTGCGACAGCATAGGCAGCAGTGGCCTAAGACCGGCCCTGACTAGACTTTATTTCCTATGACAGATAACTAAAGACTACATTTCTATCACAGATAAATAAAGATTCTATTCCTTATCAAAGATAACTAAGACTTCAACCCCCCTCCTCAAATATCCTTAGATTTCCTTCCTTTTATTAGAAATTCAAAATCTCCATTCGCCCCATGTAGAAAGAAATGAGTCTACTTACGTGTTGAGAGGATGGTACTTAATGGATTTCTTTAGATTAGATGTCAAAATCGCTGGGCTGCCGTCAGGCGGGATTTCCTCCCATGTGCCCTGATTTGGCTCAGCACCCATCCAATCCAAATAATTGTCGCCTTTGCTCCAATCATTGTACTAACACAACAAAAAAAAATACATATTTTAACTATACATTTTTCTTCTCATTCTGTCTGTTTGGTATCAAATCTTGCAAAATATTTTTAACTGTCTCTTCAAAGAATTCAAGTGTATATTGATTGAGCGGTAGAGGGCTTGGCTTCCAAAACGACGGAAAATTCCCAGCTTTATTAGATGGGGACAACATTGACTAGACTGGTTCTTTAGCGTGGCTCAAAGCAGGTCATCTCTACCCTAACAACTACTTACAGGTTGTTCGGTGTAGCTGTCTGTATAGTTCCTGTGTCTGATAGGAATAGCACACGGGTTCACGTCCAGCAATACAGGACAGAGGAATTAGGACACAAAATTACAAGACACATATCCAAAAAACTCAGAGTTGTTGACAAATGCCAAAAATGTGGAAATGTTTGTAAGTCGATTGAACACATAATGGCAGGATGATCTGCGTACCTAGGTCGCCATAACCAAGTTGCAAAGTTAATACACCAACACTTGGATTTGACACACAATTTGATCGGTAAGGATACTCCTCCTTATTACAAATACTCGCCACAAAAGGTTCTAGAGTGTACTGATCATCTGCTGTATTGGGATAGTCCAATTTTGACTGACAAAATGGTAGATTTTAATCGCCCTAATCTGCTGTTCATTGATAAAAAAGAAAAAAACGCTACCATTATTGAAATCGCCGTACCACTATGTCATAATTTAAGAAAAACTGAAATAGAAAAATAACGAAAATGAGTTGGAAAAACAACGAAAGTATGGGAACCTAGGCTTGGAGATTAAGCGTTTATGGAAGTTATCTAAAATAACAATATACCCCATTGTCATATCAACCGAGGGGATAATAACAACTGACCTCACAGATACCTTCAAGGCTCTGGGCATTCCTAGGAACATTCTCGTTGCCTGTCAGAGGGCGGTACTGCTGCAGACCTGCCACATCAGCAGAAAATTCCTCAGTGGAAACAGTTAAAGGGAATACGATGAATTTTTTCTCTCTTTAACGAAACTCGACCCTGGCTCCGCCAGAGAATGAACACTCGTTCTTTTCTAACATAATAATAATAAATGGAAAACAAGGAAAATATGGGAACCTAAACTCGGAGATAGAGCGGTAATAAAAGTTGTCTAAAATAACAATCAACCCATTCAATTCCCATTGTTATATTGGCCAAGAGGATAATGACAACTGACCTCACACTACCATTCTTAACATCCCTAAGAAGATTCTCGTTGCCAGTCAGAGGGTGGTACTACTGCAGACCTGCCATATCACGATTAGAAAACCTCCGTGCACTAAGGCTCCGTACTAGGATTAATCTCTTACAGCACAGTCCAGGTATCTGGCCGTGCTCCGTAGGGCTGCCTGTCTCCGTACAGGGCAAGACCCCAGCATGCACCAGTTTTATCGTTCTCAAGACTAGTCGTATCTTTGAAAGTGTTTCTAAGCACCCTGCATTCGTAGAGGATGTGTGTTACTGTCTCGTCTTCCTCGTAGCAGTGTCGACATCTGGGATCGTGATTCTCCCAGATTCTAGCGAAGTAGGGCTCCAATGGGACAATGTCTAGTGTGGAATCGTGCCAAGATTGCTTGCTCCTTTCGGTCTAGCTGCCACAATTCATCTTTTCTGTCTGGGCGTTTGAGTACATTCCAGACTTCCCGCCCCATGCTACAATTGTCTCATGTATTGTACCATTTGGATTTGATCCATTCACAAACTTTTGCTTTTGCACTTTCTTATTTCACAGTGAACACTGCTAGAGCGAATGCAATTTGTTTTCTCTAACAAAACTCGGCATTGGCAGTGCCAGAAAATGAATATACGTTTTTTTTTTTCAAATAATGATAATCTATATTATCCGTGAGTAAAGTGTGTCTTACAAGTGTATTAGTAGCTTTCCTATAGTAGATACAAAAAAAAGGGAATATGAGCTAGGCAAAAAAAGCATGCATGGCTAGTAAATATTCGACTTCGGAACATTATGGAGGTAATTGTCTAAAATCACGACTTCTAGATCTAGCAATAAAACGCTTTAAAATATAGTACTGGCTTCGAGTTGTTCGCATTTTCTTCTTTATTTTTAACGTTACAGTAGTTACGCTGAGGTGGTCAATTGTAAGACTAAGACTGCTTTATTGATCCTTATGGAAAGGATATGTTATATAAAGAAAACATAATAGAAACATACACATAAATATAACAGACACAAGAGTCCATTCAGCGACTGATCACAGACATCTTGGTCCTTTTTATGTTTCCTGATTTTAACCAGTGACTGATATAGTCTGACCGAGTATGAAACGAGATTCTGTACTGCTTTGTATTGTCTTGATTGAGAGAAGTCGCCCACTTTGCGACTTCACGTACTTAGGATGAATCGGGTGACTGTTGTCTTCCAAGATTTTTCCTAGTCAGACGAATTTTCATTTCATCTGAGCAATAAAACAAAAAAAAAACGTATTTTATCTTATCTACTTACAGGTTGTTCGGTGTAGCTGTCTGTATAGTTCCTGTGTCTGATAGGAATAGCACACGGGTTCACGTCCAGTGATGGGGCGGTGTAACAGACTGGGAAAAAAAATCATCATCATATCAGCGTCTGATTTATAAACTCTAAGCAGAGGTGACCTTGACCTTAACCCCACCTTGATCTTAACAGTTCTCGGGACCTTCAGCGTATGCCTTTGCTGGAGACTACACGTTATCCGGAATGTCACGCTTAGAGCTTTATTTGTGTTTTTTTTTTTTTAGTTTTGGTCTAGATTCTAGATGAAAAGCAAGATTTGGTTTAGGAAGACTATTTCCTAGGATGACCACCACATGGTAGTTTAGTCTGACTGGAATGGTACAGGGCCATTAGAATGTATGCTGAGGACCACTTTTATTTATCTAAATTATACGATGACGGAGGGAAAAAAAATCTGTCTCCCTTGTGAGGCCGCCTCTGCTCATCTTACACTAGTTTTGTTTCTGCTTGCAAAGATGAGACTTCGAAGGGAGGAAATGACCAGCGGAGGAAATGACCAGCAGAGGAAATGACCAGAGGATTAAATGACCAGCGGATGAAATGACCAGCGAATGAAATGACCAGAGGATGAAATGACCAGTGAATGAAATGACCAGAGAATGAAATGACCAGCGGATGAAATGACCAGCGGATGAAATAACCAGAGGATGAAATGATCAGAGGATGAAATGACCAGAGGATGAAATGACCAGGAGATGAAATTACCAAGAATAAGAAGATTAACGAATGAGGTAAATGACCATGGATAAAGTGACAGGGGATGAAGTGACCAAAGATAAAATTACGACGGATGAAGTGACTGGGGATGAAGTGACCAGAGACGAAATGACAAGGAGATGAAATGACCAGGAATAAAATGACCAGGTGAGTATGGGAGTGACCAAAGTGAAATGACCAAGAGATTAAATGACAAGGGATGAAATTTATATAAACTTAATCAATATTTAATTAGAGGAGGGAAGGGTGAATGAGCTAGCAATTAATTTTAATTATTTAGTATGTTAATGTTATAAGACATTTTATCGCTACCTTTCCTTCTTCCATAAAAGACTCCACCTCGTACAAAGACTGGCTCTTTTGCCCTACTTTCGAACATAATCACCGTTCGCCTGAAGTCAGGAGTTCCTGCCAATTGGATTCATTATTACTATAACTATTATTTTAATTATTATTTTTATTATGTCTATTATTATAAAATGATTACCTAGTAGGAATGCAGAGTAGTCAAAGTGAGACATAACCATTATTTACATAAATGGCATTCATGGAACGCTAAACCTTATGTAAATATCAATTAAGTTTCTTTAAATTTGTCCAAGGATTACAGCAACCCTGTATATAATTACCTCAATATTTCCTCTAGTTCGTGTACTTGAAACAACATAGGCTTCTCCTAGCCAGCTTTTTTGCTGCTGAGCGATTGAGCAGTCTAGCGAATTATCAACTTGATCCGAGAGTGGGTGTGGGAGAAATAACATGTAGGAACTATTTTTTACTAGACCGACAGTAACAAATTTAGTGGATAAAACCAAAGTCAATGACGCCATATTGAAATATAACAGTGACCTATATAAAAAAACAACAACTTTGATACGCAAGGGAAAGAAGTCACAAAAATGTATCCTACATCCCCCAAAAAAGTTGACAAAAATTATTCCATATTTTATACTATTCTTCTCTGACTACTTCCGCCTTTCGCTAGCGGATACACCAGAAATGGAGCTACCTCCATGAATGAAAATGTCTACTATAGCCTGCTTAGTAACGTAATTAGTCACATACCTGATACAGGTGGAAGTAAACATACAAGCAGACACAGCGCCCTGATGTACAGCATTATGACTGAAATATTATATACACAAGAAAAACATTCTTATAAATCTTTTCTTTTTAAAGATAATACATGATACATCCATTAATAAACTTCAACTATTAAAAAAAAAAATTAAACAAGGTTACAGTGTTTGTGTGGAAACACAAACTCGAAATCATCCCCCCGAAGTGGTTCGCTATGTAGGTAAAAATAGGCAGGTTTCAATATTTTTAGAAAGAATATCAGAAACTATGAACTACAAACTATCAACAACTACAACCCTCCATCGATACAAATAGAAGCGACATGCTTCTATTGAAAGTATTACCAATTATATGCGTTATTAATATTATATGTTAGATATTTATATGTATTAAATAAAGTGATGGTTATGGAGACATAGTTAAATCCTAGGTGACACTT